>RJWJ010015255.1:0-36503 GCA_004363605.1 Indri indri | reverse complement strand
CTGTTTCTCTGGAGAACCCTGACTAATACACCTAGAATATCTATGCTCTTCTCACAACTTCAAAGTCTTTCTTGATATCCATATGAGAAGATGACTAAAATGCAATAAGAAAATCCTCAGCTAGTTTAAACACTTTACCGAAAAAGTACCAATTAATAAAACTATGTCAATGTAGAAGGAAGTCTTTACGACATGCTTCAGGGCTCTGTGCTTGGTTCTGTCCTATTCAACACTTCTATCAGTGGCTTATGATGCAGGATCATGCAAATCCAATTTGGGGATGAAATGAAGCCAGGAGGGATAACTAACATGACAGATGATGGCATCCAGATTTTGACAGGTTGGGTTACTGTGCTGAAACTAACAAGCAGGATGATGGTAAAATCCTACATTTTAGATTCAAAAAAAAAAAAATCAACAGTTATAGCACAGCTATAGGTTTAGATTTAGCAAGGTATATTTTAAAAGGTACAGTTGAATTTTGTTCCTCTCAAGTTCAAAATGAGTCAATAATGTCACATAGCTCCTTTAAAATATTCATAGTATTGACAACAAAAGATAAAAATATTATTGCATCCTAGGCATCAGTCCTCCTGTAACCTGCATAGATCTGAAAACATCAGAAATATCACAACCAATGCTAAGAGGTGCCACGTTTCAGAAGGGTCATGGTACAATAAAGCGCTGAAGGAAAGACACTAGACATGTTTAGAAATTGTTTTAAATGAAGAGCAACGTGAGGAACTGAGGCTGATATAACAGAGCAGGAAATATCTAAAGGGAGATATAGAAGGATCTTTGAGTACTGAAAGGAAGGAGAACCAATCTTCCTTTTGTGCACTTCCAAATACCAGAACTAAAATGCAAATTCTATAGAATTTCTATACAAATTTCAGGTCAATATAAGAAAAGGATTTCTGAAAATTGGACACAGCTGATAAGAAATCTGTGATACTTTGCAAAAAGGGAAGGTTCTCCTACTGAGAGTATCCAAGTCAGGCTATACGATCACCTTAGTCAGGGTCTTTCTGAAGTGGATAGACCATGTCAATAACATTCCCCTATTACCTCTGTCTTAAAAAAATAACAAAAGGGATAGGAAGTTAATTTGGCATGACCTATTCTTGTTAAGCCATCACTGATGCTTAGGAATCACCTACTTCTTTTCTAAATGATCACCATTTGGTTAACAATTTTCCTAGGAATTGATGTGAGTTATACCAAATATTAATTTGGAATTAAATAATGGTGTTTTAAAGTAGTATTTCCCCATTATCATAAGGGCAAATGACTATCACTGCTATTTTCACTATCATTTCTATTACTGTGCTAGTCACTGTGATGTTTTAAATACATAATCTCATTTAAACCTTACAACAACTATCTGAAGCTCAGAGATCGTAGGTCTCTACAGCAGGACACTAGCTTGCAAACAGCAAAGCTGAGATTTAAACCCAAGTTCATCTGATTTCAAAGTCCCTGCTCTGAACCGCTGTACTCTGTCTGCCTTACCCCACAAATACCATATTATCTCCCAATTCTCCATGGTGTTTTCTTAACATTGTACCTACAGGGCCTTTCTGCCTCTCCTCTGTGTACCCTACAAGATCCAGCTCTGAAATAAAGTTTACGCACAACAACCTTTACTTTCTGTATTAGATATTTTCGTTACAAGTAAACAAAAATCAAATTGAACTATTATAGTTTATACAAAACAGAGAACTTATTAGCTCAGAAGACCAAATAGCGGAAAAGAAAGGGGTAAATCCACTCTTGGAAACCAAAAGAACCAGGGACCAGACCTGCAAACTCAAACTTCCCCTCATCTTTCCCTCTGGGCGTGCCAGCTTCCTTCTCTCAGTCCGGCCTTCCCTGCCAGGCTGGAACTAAGGCCCCAGAGTTTGTATTCATCCTTTCAATCCCAGAGCACAGGTGCTTTTTTTTATAAATTACATATACTGATATATAATTTATATACAATAAATGCACCCATTTTAAATATGTATTTCAATGAGTATCGACAAATTTATACACCCATACTTGACCACCACTGCCACCTTAATACAGAATATTTCCATCGCCCCAGCTCAAGTTTTAAAAAACTACAGGAAAGATTCTGGTCAGCTTTGAGCCAATGCCTGCTCTACTTGAGAACCGAGGTGGATGGCCCTCACTAAACTCAACGGGTTGGACCAGAGGAAGAGCAGAGGAGTGCAAGCTGTCACCCAGACACGGACCCTGGGGAAATCATTATGAGTTTGTGGGGGAGGGGGAACCCTATATGATTCTTGGTCCCATCAAAAGACCAAAATTACAAAGTAATTTTAATGGGGAAATTTTAACATAACATAGTATTAACCTTAGCAGGGGGTTGTAGTAACAAGGGATTGACTAATAAGAAGTAACTCTAACGAACATCAAAATCAGTGAAGATCCTTCAAAGTGCGACTATTTAGTAATGAGGTGAGGTCCTTCATTACTTATCACACATTCTGACTTGTAAAGAAAATATATTATCATCATTTACTTATTTATTTTATACCTCATCCTCCCTCTGCGCTTCCTCCTGCTAGGCAGAACCTTTCACCAGGGAGGCAAAGCTAATCCAATAAAATGATTTAAGCAGCCTCCTTCTCTAAAGGCTCTGCCTTGGTACTTGCACTCCCAACCTTGGCATGCCCCTTCCAACGGGTGACTGGATATGTAGAGTTCGGGGAGGAGGTATTTTATGTGAAGTGTCCTGGACACACACAGCACCCTCTGGATCCTTGTTGGCTGGTTTCAGAGTGGTTGGACAGAGCTGCTCTCTGCTGCCTGGGGCAGCAACGCATTTGGCATAACTGATTACTCCTTGCTCCTTCAAGCACTTGCCTCACTTGACTTCCGGCCATCCTCCCTTAGTTCCACTGGCCTACCCTTCCCAGTCTCTTTGGTTAGGTGCTCCTGATCTCCCCAGCCTCTCAGCACCGCAGTCCCTAGGCTTCCAGCCCTGGTCTTCTCCTCTGCTTTACTTGTACTCACTCCCTAGCTGATCTTACCAGGTTCATGGTTTTAAATAGCATCTTCATGCAGTAACTCTCAAATGTGTATCTATAGACCAGACCTCTCCTCTGAATTCTAGACACATCTGTCCAATGTCTTAGCTGGACGTAGCTGACAATTTCACTTAGATGACTAAAAGTCATCTCAGACTCAACATGTCCAACCCTGAATTCCTGAAATTCCCCCTTGAATGTGTCCCTCCTATACTCCTGCCATAACATTTAGAGATTGGAAACATGATACAGGCGGAGACTTGGAAAGTGCTTGCTCACTGAAGTTTGTTCTGTCTTGCTACTAGGAACCTTCGTGCTACCCTGTGAAGGTGCCTGGATGAGCCTTGCGGACGATAGCATGCAGAGATTGGGTCCCCCCTTCCAGAATTCCTAGTTGAGATCATTTGAGACCATTCAGCCCCAGCCAAACCAGTCAAGACCAAAAGAACCTCCCATCCAATCCAACCCATGGAATAGAGAGAAATATTAAATGCTTGTTATTTTAAGTTACCGTGCTTGGGTTTGGTGATGGAACAAAACTGACACAAAAATAATAAAACCTGTATTGAGAACTATCTCAAAAAATATTAATATATTAGTATTAATATTATATTATACTAATATAAACAATTTAATTATCAGATTAAAAAGCTTTGTTTACCCTGAAGAACAGGTGTGTTTGCTTCTTGTAGATCACTTGTCTTACAGAATTGATCCTGTTTCCCTTTTCATTGGGACACCAAGAAAGGCAGAGCCATTTGTGGTTCATCTTTGGCAACTGTATACTCTTCTTTATGTTCAAACTTTTCCTCAAGTTTTAACTTCCTATTTCTATGGTTCCCTGTTCCTGATTCATAACTCATTTATAATTTGCCTATTTTAGTTTATGTATTCATATAAGCTGTCTCCAGTGATTTTTAGAATGAGATAAGATATAAGCATATAAAATTAATGTCACCATTTATGAATATAATGCTGAAACCATAAAATGCATAGCATTGTCTTTTATAGTAAAGCTACTACAAGCTTCATAGTATAAAGCTCGCTTTTTGCAAATGATCGAAATAAAATTTATGAGCTCTGGATTATATAATAATTATCTTAAACTAAAAAGCAAACAAACAAAAATCCATCTTTATAAAATTTGAAATTTTTATAAAATTGAGAAGCCTATCTCTTTTTTATGTAATTAGCAGAAATTAGCTTATAAATTCAAAACAAAACAAAACTTAGTTTCATGGAGCCTTTAGACACAAAGTAAAAAAATCCTCTAGTTTTCAAACACTGTCAACACTCCTCATATTACCATTAATCTAAACCTGAAATAACTTTGTTATTTCTGTTTTCTAAAAATATATATAATTTTTAACCAACCTTTGAATATAATGTTATACCATTTTGCTGTGTTGCTCCATTCCTCTCCCAATCCGATGGTTCTTGAAAGAAATATGATATAGTTAATAGACCAAAACAAGTTATGGATCTTGAATTAACCAGAAGTGATCTTTTAAAATGACAAGATTGCCCTTTTATGACAACAAATGTGGATCTACTATTCCAAAGTGGACCAAAATCCCAGATAGGGAGGGGGAGGCCAGTCAACTGTGAAATAGATTGTCAAAAATAAAAGTCTAAAATATGATTCAACCAGTAAAGAAAAAAAAATCCCAATTGTGTTAAAAGTCTAGGACATTCATTAACTTAGCAGAAAAAACTTAGCTGAGCCTCCCTGCAGATGATGTTAGAATTCAACAAATTAAAAAAAAGTTTGCTGCAGTGACAAATCTCCCTGTAATTGAAATACTTCAAAATATTAAACATGAAATCCAAGCGTAATCGGAAGGCAGGGCACGTTTCCATAATTAGTCCATCACTTTTATTTACCTCATGTATAATACATGACAGCCCACACCGTAAAATAAATTAATAGCTAAATGTCAAATCTCTCCTCTTATTTGGGCCATCTGCTTAGGTGATCTGCTTAGGTGTTCAGATTGACACCCCCTGGCATGAAAAATTACAGAGATCGGGGAAATCTGACTATCAGAGAAGAGCTATTGACGAATGGATCAAACATCAGGACCTGTTCTTGCTAGCTTCCCTTCCACTACCATCCCCTCCCCACCGACCACCAACTTCCAAAGCCTCAAAGTTGTATAATCTAAATTACTATTGTTGCAAATCTTGACCACATTTCAGGACACAGGAAACCAGAGCAGATATTTTCCTACCAGAATTTGATCCTCAAGTTACCTTCCATTATGTTATTGAAGAGAGAGAGCCTGCAGGTTCAGAGCCCATTGCTGCCTGCGTTCCATTCATGAACTTTTCAAGAAGGAGAATCCTGGAGACTCTTGACCAAGCACCCTTTCTTCGTAACAACCAGTTTTACTAGCATTCTCTCTTTTCTGAAATCAAGTTTGGATACTCTGATTGGCATCCCCATGACCAAGGGAAGTTGGGTGATCCCTATGAGCACCAGGGAGGGCCAGAGGTTAAGAACAAAATTCAGAGCCAATACTTCTGCTTCCTACTGTCCCTCTCTGCTCTAGGATCCCTAATGGTACAGCTCAGGAAAATCGAGCCAAGGGGTTTTTACCCTCTCTACTTTCCCATCTTCCCAAGCACGTGCAATATCATTTCACCAATTAGAAAGACTCTTCAGATTTCAATAGCAACTTACAATCCAACCATATCCGCCCTCTATGAGGTGATGCTTCCTGCTGTTGTACATCCTTTTCTCTCATAAACTTGGAGGCCTTTCTGAAATATTTTCAAACTTCTCATCAGGTTCATGTCAGTAAGTGCCATCATTCAAAAAGGAAAGAAGGGAAGAAAGTGACTCAAGTGCCAATAATGCTGCTTCCCCCGCAGAGGGGAAGGGACACCAGCTGGCGGGTTTCACTCCCATAACACCATCTTCATGAGCAAGCCAATCAGAAGCAGGAAGAGAGCCTGTGATACAACAAACTTCAGCAGACTAGGCTTGAATTTCAACTGCAATGTACGTGTCGTCTGTGGTTTGGGACAAATTACATAACCATCTCTTCCTCCTCCAAAGAATAATAAAAAATAATTTATTGTGCTTGTAACACACCTTTCATTGCCATAGCTCAAATGCTTAGATTACCTCCCTCCCCACTGATCATGCTGTGATGTGAAAATTAATTAGCTAATGTGTGTAAAGTGCTTTCAAGATGAAAAGTGCCGTATGAGTGCTAAGTGCCACCTATGAGTACCAATAAAGACAACCTCATAGAGAACATAATAGATCAGCAAGGGAATGAGTGAATAGCCAGCTTCAAAAAGCCAGGTGACACAAAAACAAATAAATGCAGTAACCATACAGAATAGACTTCCCAAGTCATAAACTTTATTGTGCAAGAAAAGGAACAGGCACACAAGTATGGAAGCATACTTTGGGATTAGGACCAGGGCCGGTGGTATATTCATTGGAGTGCCATCAAATCCACAGTGTGCTCTTGGAGGATAGTAGTGCAATCAAATGTTCTCAAAAGGGGTGTAATGCAATGGGATATAATGGACTATTTGTCTGAAAAACCACTGGCCCTGCTTAGCAAAAAGGATAAATGAATGCCTTCTATTTATTCATCACTTTATAATTTTCAAAGTCCTTGCCCCATGGACCATCTCTCTTTATGTGCATAATGACTCTATGAAGTAGAGTGAATATTATTCCCATTTTACAGATGAGACCATTGAAGGTCAGGGAGATTCTTTTGATCAAAATTTTAGAGATAGTTAAAGATGATAGAGCAGCTCCAACCTGTGTTTCTATCACAAACCCATGTTCTTTCCATGACACCATATTAGTTAATGGGTACTCTTCTAACACACTTAGCAGGGGGCTGCAGATGAAAGGCAGAGGGATGGCACAATCCTGCCTTAACCTCCAGTAGCAGCCTTTCCTCTGTTCAGGGCATTTGTAGGGAGCCATTTTAAATGAGGTCGGCCTTTCCTGAGTCCAGCCTCTCTGTGCTAATTTCAAGTGACTTAGATTGTTACAGAAATACTTTTTATCGTGATTTTTGTTATACAAATAAACAGGATAAAATCAGAAAGTACAGATGATCCCATAGATGAGAATGAAAATCACCACAATCCCATCATCCAGGACAAATCGCCATTAATATTGTCTTGCATATCCTTCTAGATTGTTCTATGACATGTGCATAAATTAATCTTTAAAAGGACATTGTACA
Source organism: Indri indri (assembly GCA_004363605.1). Taxonomy (NCBI): domain Eukaryota; kingdom Metazoa; phylum Chordata; class Mammalia; order Primates; family Indriidae; genus Indri; species Indri indri. The sequence continues at coordinate 29,245 of RJWJ010015255.1, read as the reverse complement.
ACAACTAATAATTTATACTGAAAACTTTTCAAGATGATAAAGATATTTTTATGACATTACTTTTAAATGGCTGCCTTCTAATATTTCAGTGAGTTTGGAAATAGATTCTTCTCCAGAGTTTTCAAATAAGAGCCCAGCCCAGACAACACTTTGATTTTTGGCCTTGAGGGACCCCATGCAGTGAACCCATTTGAGCCCTCTAGGACCTCTGACCTACAGAACAGTGAGATAATAAATGGGTGTTATTTTAAGCCATTAAGTTTGCGATAATTTGTTATGGCAGCAATAGAAAACTAATATGGTTAGAAAGTACCATGGAAACTATGTTGTCCGTTTCCTTCATGTTATCAATAAGGAAACTGAGACCCAGGGATGTTGAGGGATTTGGGGGAACATTGTGGCAAAGCTGGGACTAGAGTACAGGTCCTGTAGGTCCATAGTCAGTTTCTTTTCACCATCCCACTTTCCCACTCACAGCGAGCTTCCCAGGGTCACTTTTGTTTAGTGTGATTTAGCATGCAGTAGGAAAGATAAGATTATCACTTGAGGTCCCTACCAGCATTACAATTCTAACATATTTCTTGATTTCCAAAAAAATGAACTAGAATTGATATTGAATGCACAGAGACTTCTCTAATTTAAAAACAATCAATAATATTTATAACTTTCACCCAAGATTTAATATGTTGACAATATCATACCAGCTACTTCATTCTCCATTAAGTGACAATTTCAGTTTTCAATTCAGTGAAGTTCAGCAAAGTTTACCATATTCAAATTCCCTGGGAGGTTGCACATGAAGGAGTCTTCTCAGGCAAGGATTCTGTAATTTTCCCTAACTGAAGTGACTTACATTATTTGAAAAAAAATACGAAGAAAGTTAAGAAACTTTTATGGAGGAAAACTGTCTTTAAAAGCCACCTATATTTTCACATTGTTTCTGTGACAGATTGTCAACATAGTACCACACATATTAAATGCTAGTAACTTGCTCTGAAGGCAATGCCATCAGTTGCGTTTCTAGCAATTGTCATGACTAAGACAGACGTTAGCTCCTGCCTCTCTTGGGATTAATTAAGTGAGTGTCATTAATGAATGTAACACAATTCATGATGATGTGATGCATAACTCGGAACTTACTCATAAGAATAACTAACTAGGAATGAGTTTGCTCACCTTCTCAGCATCATTAAATTTCATTGCATTCAAGAAACCACCGAATTACATTGAGTTTGAATAGGCCACTTTTTAAAGGTAACACTTACAGTTCTGTATTCCAGACTACCTTTCCCTTGGATGATCCCGTTTTTGTTTTTGTTTTTCCTTCCATTGCAGCTCCTTGGGTCCCAGGGCTTCCCCTGTGGGATGTTGAGAGTTACGTGAATGATGATGGATGAACCTCCCAGTCAACATGCCCATTTCTACCAACCATAGGAGTCGCTCAAGAGAGGCCAAGGCCTTTAAAATGCATCTACAGGGCTCAATTTGTTCTTCTTTGATTTCTCGTTAATTGTTTTCCACAAGCAGCTCTGGTATTTACTTGATTGCACTTTTTTTTTCCTGTATTTTGCAGACTTCAGGCTCTAAATTCTAGTGTCTTTGCAGAGTTTACCCTTGAGCAGCACTGCCCAATACAACTCTTTCTCATAAAAACGTTCTCTGTGTGCATGTCCAATATGGTAGCCTCTAGCCGCGTGTTGCCAATGGGCATTTGGGATGTAACTAGTGTGACTGAAGAAATGAATTTTAATGTTATTAAATTTTAATTAATTTAAATTTAAATACAACATGCGGCTAGTGGCTTATTGCACTGGATAGCACAGCCCCGGAGATTGAAGTCAAGATTGATACGAACTAAGAGCCAAGCCAGGCAAGCTCCAGGAGGAGTTCACTTGGTGCTTCAGGTGCGGGTTTCTTCGGGAATGTCCATTTACTCTGGTGGTCTTGCTCTGCCCTACATCATCTAGCCATTCACCAGATAAATGTATATATTATAACTACATTGCTTTTTTGCTTATAATAATAACAGTAATGACCATAATGACTCCTATTGACAGAGTGGCTATTGTGGGCCAGGTATCGTGCCTGATTCAATTGTATGGATTCTTCCAAGGAAAGGGTTTCTGAATACATTGCTTCATTCATCTAACAAGTATTACAATTAAAGCTAACCAAATGAACCCACCATGGTTTAGCTCTGTTATTTGCAACATTTGACATTTCCCTTATATCTGCATACTTTGCCTCACAATACACCCTAACAATCAAAGCACAGGTAAATTACTAGCATTACCTTTCCTTCCACAAAGGTAGAACATATTAGGTACTATATTTCATTGTACAAAAGATCCCACTGCTTTTCCTTTTCTTTAGAGCAAAGAACCAAACATAATTGTGGGTACGAGGGAAAAAAATCACTCTGAAAGAGAGTCAGTAACAAGTAAATTCCTCTCGACATTTTGGACCAGCAAGCATCCAGGAACAAACATCTTGGTAGCTATGAGACAGAGCAAGTTTCTGGGCAGATGGGCACATGGACAGAGCCTTTGACAATCAGACGATACAGTGGCTAGGTCTGGAAAATCTGGGGTACGGGACAGAGAAGACACCCACATCTTATATGTAAAGTCTCCTGCTCACTCCAGGACTTCATGCGGTGAGGCCCCCGAACTGAGAGTTGGGTCTAACACCATTTTTTCAACAGTGATGAAGAGCAATAGTCACCACCAGCAATCCACCAATACTTACTGCAGAGCTGTTTGCCTATTTTGTTCTGAACCTTTATACCCAGTAAAACATTAAGGTGTTTGTGATCAAGTGTAATTCCAACAAGCTGGTAAAGTACTATCTTAAAGCTGAAGACTTATTAAGAACTCAGTTCAGAGAGTGGCTGTCACCAGCGAGCACGGAGCTGTGGTACACAAAAACACCAGTTTGTGTGATAAAAGCTTGACAGTCTTGCCTACACACAAACCAAAGAAAATGAGATGCCTGTGACAGCTACAACAGCAGCAATTTTAAACTTCTCACTGATGAAATGTGCTTTGCAGTCATAACTCTTGCATAAATCTCAATGTCACTTTTTTCATGTTATAATTTTGTGATCCAATAGATCATTGTGTAGATCCTATACCTACAAATGAGCTCGATAATGCAGAATGTGCACAAATCATTGAGCTATCAGTGACATCAGGGGTTTGGCTGCTTGGGTTATTAACAGATATTTTTTCACCTAGAAGCACAGACTAAAATCAATCATTCTGATAACTAGGCATGGCGTGAGCTGTCTGCACTTTCATTTCAATCTGATTAATCACATATACACAGACCTTTACCTTAAAGGAGCAATTGTTCACATTTAATCACAAAGAAACATTCAAGCATACCATCAGACAGTCCTAAATTTAACCACAATTTATGCTGCCTGTTTTAGCAAATATATTTATGATAATATGACTTTCTGCATATAAATACATTGTTTCATTCATTTTATGAACATTAAAATAGAAGCTAAGTACAACAATCCACTGTTTTATATCATTTATCATCTATTTGTTGCTTGTGAAGTTTCCATTATTCCCGTACATTTTATTACACAATTTATCCTGATAATCAAAGTGCAGTTAAATTATGAGCACTATATTTTCGTCAGTAAAGCAGAACATGCTAGATATCAGATTTCATCATGTTGCATGTCCTACTTCTTGTCAAGATTTGGTTCTACTACCCTGTCAATTTCTCCTGGCTTCTGTAAGGCAAGAAAACAAATACAGTTGTGGGTGAAAAAAATTTTTTTTATCTGAAATATAGTTGGGACCAAGTAAATCTCTCTTGTGATCCTCCCAATAGTGTTCCCAGGAAACGTAACATTCCAAAAGGCACATCTGCTATTACTATAACAACAGAAAGGCAGAGTCAAAGAGAATCATCTGTACTAAAGGGCAGTCTGTCTGCAAAGCAGGAGGAGTTCTGGGTTCCTATTCAAGATGGCAAGGATGAATTTTTGTGAAAAGAAGCAAAACTGGAAAAGGGTTCTGATGCATGAATGGGGCCTAGGGTGGTCACAATAGGGAAGATGGAAGGGCAGCTGAAGGTTTATAACTTGCTTCTAGACCAAATGTACCAAACTGCTATCAGGGAAGTCAGCTAGCAGGGCTGTAGGAAAACACCCTATTGCTGGGATGCATGCACAGAGTTAAGAACTGGTTGGGGTAACACCAGAGAGAAGAAAGAATCACTTTCAAGCTGACTGACTCAAGGACAAATCACACTGTCTTCAGGTGAAGTCACTAGTCCAGGGGACCAAGACCCACTCTGATCACCTGTGGAGAAGTTGAGACTGGCCTTGGCCATGGCCATCCAGGAGAGTGCTGAGTTGCTCACTGAAGAGCTGGACGTGGACATGAGTCTCAATCAGCCTGAGACTTTCTCTCTTTTGCTGCCTTCATATCTGCTCTATTGGCTTCTTCTCAGGTTCTTCACCTTTCTGTTCTTCTTGTCCAACCCCCATACCAGAATGATCTCTATCTGGGCATCCACCCCAGCCCATCTGCTATTCCACAGAAATCCTCTCCAGGTCACTAATCCCACTCTGTGTTCCTAGTCTCATGGCTTCAATTTCTTCCTACCTAACCTCTAGCTTGGCCTGGACATGGTGTTTTCAGACTACTCCTAGATTAAATATTGCCCCTTTTATTGTTAAAGTTGAGTTGTTAGCCAATTAAGTCACCATTCAGGGGAGAAGATTAATGCCAGCAGAAAATAAATAAGCGGACACATTAAATGGCAATTTCTATAAGTGGTTTGAAAGACATAAGCTAAACAGAAGGAAAAATGGAGTAGCGTGAACCCTCCTTTTGCAGGTAGGTGGTCAAGGAAGATATCTCCAAGGAGGCGATATTTAAGTTGAGACCCAAGAAAAGAGGTGGCTGACCATGATTAACAAGTGCCGAACTCTGCGGCATGAAAGAGGTTGTAGTTGTAGAATAGAAAGACCAAGTGCGTACATCTGGGTACCGAGTCAAGGTTAGAGGGTCATGAGATGAGAGCAAGAGGAGAGTACAGACCAGATCGTGGGGAGATTTACAAGTCATGGTTAAAGAGTTTGGATTTCATTCCAATTTTCTTACATGGCATATTGTCACAAGGCCGAAAGAGACCTTTGGGACTCATCCCATCTGTCAGGTAGGAGGTAATTCTTTTGCTTTTCATCTGTGCACCAACTTTTGTAAGTAAACTTGACTAATGTTTGTTTATAATCAGTGAGTAAGCTGCTACTTTAATACCACTACCCTGGAAGAGGCCCCTTCAAGGCATGTTAAATTAACTGATGTGAATAAAAACAATGAATAAAAATACCTCTTTCCTTTAATGAGAACTGCAACTTCTGTTTCCCTGGGCTTTTTCAGTCCCATAAGACCTTTTAAAGCAAAATGAGCGTGTTCTGGTTCAAATGCTAAAAACATAATCTTGTATCTCTCTTGTTGGGTTATGTTTCAAGAAGCCATTTTAGATCAATCTTTTCCAGCACAGCAGATCTCAGCAGCTGTGACTGAAACATTCCTAGCGCCATTGGTAGGTTGGCCATTTTTCCCTGAGGCTGTTCTCACACAGAACCCAAAGGCCTTATGACATGTCATCTGACACTTGGACACTCCAACTCAGGGACAGCTGATAAAAGAAGCTCCAAAGTTTGTGTTCTGCTAGGGCCTGGTTAACTACCCTAATGTCAGTGTAAAAGGTTAGATAAAACTCTATCCACTTCTCTAATTTGCTGTTCCTATGGGGATTATAAGAAGCTGACACAGATGCTTTTCGAATCTATTTGTATGTTCTGCATGTACCATCTCTCAGGTATTAGACTCCATATGTTTATTATTCACTCTGCAAAGAGACAATGTTGTGTAATGAAAATCGGATTTTATTCCAATTCTGTAACTAATTTGTTTTATGACCAAGTAAAAATTGTTTCCTCTCCAAGAGTTATTGTTATTTGCAAGATGACCTCTAGGGCTTCTTCCAGTTCTATTGCTCTATGAATCTCAATCAACATGGACTCCATAATAGCGTGAGTATTAGTTATGGTAGGCTAAACTGTGGTTAGGAATAGACCTGAAAGTGCAAAGGCTCAAACACAATAAAAATCTATTTTTCTTACACAATAGCCCAGGACATGTATTCTAGACCAGCTAACAGCTCTGCTTCCCAATTTGATTCAGGGAACTGGTCTAAAGATACTTGGCCTCCAAGGTTAGTCTGCTAATAACCCTTCTGGCCCATCAGAAAGGGGACATGTTGAAGTCCAGAGCAAGAGATGTTCTGCAGGGTAAAGGAAGCAAAGATGATATACATCTCTCTCTCTTTTATTTCTCCGGCAAGAGCCTAAACACATGGTCACACTTAGCTGCAAAGGAGGCTGCAAGATGTAGTCCCAGACTGGATCTGGACAGAACTGCATCACTGGCGGAAGAAGAGGAGAAAGAATTTGGGTGCACAGAGAGCAGTCTGCTACACGTCTAATACCTGTATGATGTTTCAAAGACTAGTAAGCTTTTGAAGTACTGAATTTTCACCACTGTTCTGGGGGACAGTTGTTAGACTCTCTAATCTACAAAAGGGAAAACTATGTTCCAAAGAGCTTGCGTAAAATACATGAAGCCTCACAGTTAAGAGCTGAGCTGAGCTTTAGTTTAAGGTCTGCTGATCAGTGCTTTCTCTATCAGAAGTACTAAATTGAAATGTTTGCATGGCAAATAATCATTAGCATAAATCTTCATGACTATGATGGGGTTTGAAAAACAAAGTGGCTCTATTGTGAAAGGTAATGGGAACAGTTAAAGCATGCCACAGATCCAGGACTGGTCTCCAGGTATTGAGAGGTCTCTAGACTACTTAGGGAGAATTTAAGAAGTAAAAAAAAAAAAATTTTAAAAGAAGCTGATGAACAGTTCACAATTAAGGCATTGTACTCATTTGCTATCACTCTTAATTGGTTTACGAAGCACATGTAAGGACAGAGGAATTGCATGAAACACTCTGATTGAAGGTAAAAATATATTGATAAAGACGGACAGAATCTAAAAATACTAAATATAAAGATATACGGGGTCATCCCCCCCACACACATGGAAGTGGGTTTGCACAGGCAGGTGGATTTGCAAATTACTAGAGAGAACAATACATCCCTTCCCATCATATACACTCACAAATCATCTGCTGCTTCAACTATTTTATGCATGCTCTGAAAATCCAACCATAAACTGCCAATAAACCACATCATGCCTTCTGGAGGAATAGTCAAGTAATCTCTAAACACAACTTTCAAAAATCTTACCTGGGTTCTTTCTTAGTTTAAATAAGATTCCTATGAAAATAAAGAATCCCTAAAGAATGTATTAGGTATAATTATTCCTAGTTTTATTCTTCAAAAAGGATTGAGATAGTAATACTTCAAGATGGTTTCTCTTCTATCTCTCTTGTTACATTAATATGATTTCATGAAGATAAAGATTCTCCTTCTTACAAATCTATTCAAAATTGGTCATTTTTAAAAGCGATAGTTGTTTTATGGGTTACCAACTTTATATAAGAAAGGTTGTGATGAGTCTCAGAGCTCAGTCGTCATTCATAAAGCATTCAAGTTTAACTCTCAGAGAAGGGAGGCTGGTAGAGCCCACCAAGCCAGTTAAAATGTGCCAGACGGGACAGGTAATTTATCATTTGACACAGCAAGTTAATACAGTTCCACCTGTGCCCTTTCTGAGAAGGGTAGAAAAGCTTATCAATGGATATGATTCCTCATGGAGAAATTTTAGAATCATTCCCTCCTACATCCTGTCATGACAAAGCTCTCTGCTAGGTCTCCTGGACCTTTTCTCCTAATTCATTTTTATTCTAGACACTCAGGGGCATCGCAGAGACGACACTGGCTACCTTTTTTCATCATTTAAGGGAAGCTGGGAATTCTACCAAATTATACCACCGTGGCCTTTAAAAAATCTAACTATAACCAACTTACTTGAGCAATTTTAAGTACCATTTTGCTTTTATATCCAAATCTGTCATTGCCAGAGTATATTTATTGAGCACTTTTGTGTTTATAGCATTGAATTCAGCAGATAACAGGGCAGAAAAGAGACAGAAGCGGAGGATTTTTACAATTTGGAGAACAGAATCTAAATCTACCGCAAAAGCTAATAGCGTTTTATAAATGCAATTCGTCCTATGCTAATTTCTCTGGTCTTTTGTTTACAGAAGAAAGCTCCAGGCTGGTTTATGGTGTCACATTTATCACCAAGTAGAATATAAGCAAATCCCATTACACCCGAATTAAACCACCCAAATGAACCAAAATGTGGATTATGGTATTTCTTTATGCTACAATTTCTACTTAAAAACAGAAACATAATTCTAACACTCAGCAAATACAAAAGGAAAGCAACTTTTTTCTCTGCTATTCCTATTTTGACTTTTTCATCATTGTCTGAGCCCTTAGGCTCATCACTAACTACGTAGAAAGAAAAAAAATATTTAAAACACAGTTATTAAGCAACCCAAAATGATTTGAGCCATAACCCCTAAAGACCCTGAATATCATAATCCTGAGTGTTGAAATCTCAAAAGATTCCTAAGGTCTAAAATCCCAAAAATCACAATCCCAAAAGATCAAAATCCCAAAAATATTACTCTGGAAAAAATAATAAAACAAATTCTTTAAAAGACATTTATTTACATTTTTAAAAGGGGATTTATTTGAGAAATATATAAAAACATGACGGAATATTTCATAGGTCACTTTACCCAATAAAATAGGCAATAATAACATATATATTTTTGCCAGCATAAACACTGAGGTATTCTAACAATAGTCACGTGGGTATCACAGTTATGAGCAGATGAACGATAGTCATAAAGAATAGATCAAAAAGAAAAACATATAAACACATATCACTATGGTTGTTTATAGTTGTGTGCATCTAGCTTTACAACTTTGGTCACCTGAAATACCATTTTATAAATGTACAGACAACCTAAGTCTTTTGATAACATAGATCAAAAACCACAATGGGTCACCACCACGTATACATGCCCAAAGAGCTGAGATCTTGAGAAATTTTATCTTTCACAAATGCATGTGTCCAAAAAGGACATCTTTTCACGTACTGAGGAAATTTCAGTGGTTTCGTGTACATGCACAATGCTTACCCACAAAGTCAACATCGTGATAACATGCTTTTACGGAGTCAAATTTGCAAAAAGTATATAAACCAAATTAGAACTCTCTAAAAGTCTTGACACAATTTATACCTCCAATACTGGAAATGATGTGAAGATGAAATAAATACGTAACACAGTGAATTGGCACTATGTGTGACTGGACAGAAGTCATACATGATTGAATCATTTGGCAGGGGAGATTTGTATTTTTGCCTGCGTTTTCACTTCTACAATCTTTGGAACACTGGCTGCACTTGTATTTGGAGAGTGGTCGTGGTCTACAAATTTCTTAAGTATGTGCTGCTCATTAGGAAGTCTGGTTATTGCTCGACTGTTGCAATTAAGCAATTTTCTGCTTTTGCAGCACCAATAATAATTAGCTTTTAAACTTTTATTTTTCACCATTAAGTAGCCTTGTACACTTATCACAGCCTTTTTGTGAAGGAAAAATTTCACAGATTTTCTGCATTGTATTGTAAGGAATACAGTAAGAAGGAAGGAATTCCCCAATACCAAATCTGTATTATTCAGGGTTCTCCAGAGACAGAACCAATAGGATATGTATGTAAATATTTGAGAAGGGATTTATTAGGGGAATTGCCTCGTGTGATTATGGTGGCTGAGAAGTCCCACGCCAGGCTGTCTGCAAGCTGGAGATCTTCGGTTGCGGATAGACTGGCTCAGTCCAAGTCCAAAGGCCTCAAAACCAGGGAAGCCAATGATGTCACTCAGTTTGAGACCAAAAGCCTCAGGACTCAGGGGACCCCTGGTCCAAAGGCCAATGAGCCTGAAGTTCCAATGTGTAAGATAGCAGAAGAAAAGTTTGTCTCAGCTCTCAGAGAGAGACAAATTTGCCTTCTGTATTTGTCTTCCAGAACCCCAGCTTGTTGAATGGTGCTGCCAACATTGAGGGCAGATCTTCCTCATCTGGTCCCTTCAGACTCACACTAATCTCCTCTGGAAACACCCTCACAGACACAGTCAAAATAATGCTTTAAAAGGTTTCTAGGTATTCCTTAATCCAGTCAAGTTGACACCTAAAATTAAGTCCACAAATCCATTGCTTGTCAACTTGGCATCCATATGCACCCCCTTAATAGTTAATAGCTCTGCCTAACATGATGCAACTAATATGATGCCACTCTCCTGCATACAACCAAAAACTCACTAAACACTTTCTCAGAATTCAGCTTTCAGGATTTCAACATTCTGGATTTTAATCTTTTGGGATTATGATTTTCAGGATTTTAGACTTTAGGGATTTTGATCTTTTGGGATTTCAACATTTAAGTTTATAGTGTTTGGAATTGTGTCTTTTTGGATTATGATTGGCACTGGACCCAAAGCTGAGAAAGCCCAGGGATGGTGTTAAGATAATCCATGGATATGGTATCTCTGACTAGCTTTTCAGCAGCAGCCTCTTCAGATATTCAGACCTCTCAGCAGTCTCTCAAAATTCTGCAGCTTTACAAATGTTCCCATTGTTTTCTAGCTTAGAAAATGCCCCTTACTTATCATAACATCCACTATGTTTCACAATATCCAGATATGTCATCCTCTTCTTCCTCCCAAGTACATAATTGAGATGTGAGCAAAACCTCATCTCTGGTTTCAGGACAGACCAAGTTCTGAGCTGACAGCATCAGGTAGGCACAATAATCATATTTATTATACTGATTCTAAAAGCACTCGTCTTACAGCATGAGCTTTTAAAGACATGGAAGACCAAGGATGTGATTTTTCCCACTGGGAGAATGTAGGCAGATATGTAAAAAATATATCCACAGCAGATACGTAAAAAATATATCTAGAGCAACTTCAATTAGATCCAGCCTTTCAAACGTAAATGCCACAGGATGTGTGTTATTGGTGAATATAAAGCTTCGGTCTTTAAAATTAAAAAAATCTGGGTCTATATCACTATCTCTTTGGTCTCTTTTTCTTTATGTATCTATCAATTCGAACTTTGCTCACTCTTATCTAAATCATATTGCCCTTTTCATTAGATGTTGGAATTCCAAAAGTTCTCAAGGTCAATCATAAGAGCCTAAACTCATTTACAACTGTCATGCACCCATCCATTCATTCGCTATTTATTAATGGATAACATAAGATAGATAGATATACAATCTTGGGGTCTGAAGATTCCCAATCCATAGCACTCCTTGTCCCCACTCAAATTCTGACCCAATTGAGAAATAAGACAAAGGAGTAATACATAAAGATCAAATTAACACTTTTTCTGTTAAAGCTGCTAGAGGAGAGACTACGTCTTGTATGTGCAGACATGAGGACTTCTTAATGCTAAACACCAGAGGTACGCAGAATTATCACCCAGCCCCAGGTGGCTCTAAACTATCACAGCTGTCCCCGTGAGTTGCCAGGCTTACCACATGTCCAAGATTAGGCAAGAGCACACTCTCACGAGGTTCTAAGAGAAAATGAGGAAGAAGGGGCAAAGTTATGCACACATGTCCAGTTTCCTAAGCCCAAGTCCACAATCAAACAAGTCATTCCTTTCCCCAAGGTGAGCAAAGGGCTGGAACAAGGTTTGGAGTATCACACTTGGCAATGACACTTCATGTGGACCAAAGTATTGGGCATAGGGCACAAGTGCCTCCCTCCCCTACAACATTTCCTCAGGGTTTAAGCTTTTGACCCAATGGGCTTTGCTGCTAACTGGGGGTGTGGGTCTCCCCTGCAGGCACAAAGAGATCATCCCTGTCAGGACATGATGTTCCTACATACATGAGAACCCTGTTGACACCCAGCACACACTGCTCCTTTGCAGATAACTCCTGGGACTGCTGACCCCAGAAGGTTCCAAAATGAAGCAGAGCCATACACCAGTTGAACCCCCACTTGCTGTGGCCCCAGATTTTGATGAGGCTTCCCCCCGCCCCACCTCCTTCAGGTCTTCAGTCATCACCTCAATGGCGCCTTTCCTGACCACCCTATTTAAAACTGAAAGCCCTTATCCACTCAGCACTCCCTACCCCCTTTCTCTGCTTTATCCTTTACAAAGCACAGATTCCCACTTGGCATGTTACTTTGCAATTATAAAAAAGATAAACATATTTATTTATTGGCTATCTCTCCAGCTGCAGTGGAAGTTTTAGGAGGGCCATATTTTTTTGAACACTGTTCACTGCTACATCCCCAGTGCCCAGAACAGAAGTCGGTACCTAGTAGATGCTCAGTAAATATTTATATGGTGAAAGAATGAGTAGAAACAGTCCTGGGTACAAAGCACCATAGACTGCTGGAAACTGCCAGGTAAGACTCCCAGGAGTCCAGCCTTGTCCCCGAAGCTTAAATCTATTTATCTCGGCCACTCCCTTTATATATTCTTCCCCCAGATTTAATCTCCTTGGTTTTTCCTTCAATATTCCCTGGGGGAATATTGAAGGAATATTCAATGTCCCTTTGCAACAGATATTGATTAATTCCCCAAACTTTAAAACTTTTGTGTACAGGAGCAGAGCAGAATATATGATATTTGCAGACAGGCCTTTCCATAGAAAGAGAGAGAGAGAGAGAGAGGAAGGGGCAGAGCTACACACGCCCAGTAGTAGAGAATTACCAAAATTCTCTCAGTTAAGCTGCGCATCCCCCACCTCCAACTTTATCCCAACGGGTGGAGAGAGTCCAGAATTATTACACTGAAGGATTTCCCTCCATATGGAAGGAAACATCAGACAGTGGAATAAATTTCCCCCACTGAAAACATTACTTATAGTCTAAAAATATTTACGATCCAGAGAAACAGACAGGCTATTAATAGGAAAAACGTTATATAATGATATTGATATAAGGTGTTATGGAAATATAAATGAGGATGTAACCAATTCTATTTAGTTTGCATTTATCTGTCAATATGTTGTAAACTTGGGCTAACTTTTAAATATGTAACCACTAAAATATATAGCTGTTCTAGAATAGTTCTCTAATTTTATAGAGTCCTTTCTCCACTTGCAAATTAACCCTTTTGATGTATTTTCCATTCAATCTTCACATCTCTCCTTTGTGCATAGCCACATGCACACCTGCACAGGCACACATACACATACACATGTACACACACGCACACACATGCACACTCCACATACTGTCAGAGACCAGAAGGGTCTCTCAGGGATCATTCTCTTGCTTGCTTTAGTCATAGCAATTACCACATTTATCTGTGTTCATGGCTGCCCAGAATAAAGACTATATTTCTAGATCTTTCTTCTGTATAGATGTGGTCCCAGAGTATTAAGTGGTATACGTAAATGCTATATAGATTAGGAAGAGTGACTTCCTTCCTGATCTTGGGAATGTGGGCTTTTGTAGCTGGAATTGGAGCAGCCATCTTGGATCTTAATGTGACTTTGAGAATGAGTCCACATGTGGCAGAATGAGATGGAAGAAATATATGTCCCTGACACCACGACGTGCCATACTCGTTCTGGGCCCAACATTCAACTTTTACGTGAGAAAGAGATGAACCTCTATCTTGTTTAAGCCTCTGCTATTTTAAGTTTTCAATCATTAGCAGCCAAATCTAATTCCAGTCCATTCTCAAACTCTCTCTCTCTTTCTCCTTCTTTCTCCTATGTTGTTTTTCACATAGTTTTGTGCTTTCCTTTGCTTCTTGCTGATGTACCGAAGAAATATTTCTCCCACTTGTTTCTAACTTCCCTTACTGCTCAAACAGACACCTCAAATGTCACTTCATTCCGAGAGCTTTCTTAGTCGCCTCCCTGGCCACCTCCTCTCTACTCCCAGAGCAACCTCTGACAGCTTCGGTAACCCACAGTGTAATGCTTCATTGGCTTACCTTCTTAACAGACCCATAAGCTCCTTAAAGGCAACAATGAAAACCATTTTACTTGATATCCCCAGAGTCTAGCAAAGTGCCTGGTGCAAAGGCACAGACCATAGCACATATTGAATGATTGCAGGCAGGGTAAGTAGTATTATCTCCGTTTTAAAGATGGGGAGACTGAGGTTAATAATTTATATAAGACCATATAAGTAATATTCAGTCAAACTGTCTTTTCCTGCTTTACCAGGATGCAATCGATTTACAAATAACTATGATTTGGGGCACTTGGATATATCCTTCTGTTACAGTCTGTATGTTGTTTACAAATAGACCTAGGCTTGAAGGAATATCCATGCAAGCCTGCTATATTAGTTTCTTTCACTACTTAATTTAGGGCCCAAACACATAATCCACAGGCCTATAGAGCAGCTAAGAAACCCACTGAGCGAGGGGGAGGGCAATCTCAGTCTCTTTAATGTTAAACCACATTCAAGTTTCTTGCATCATGCTCATTTCTCTGCCTTTTCGTTATGCAATTTGTGACAAATTCTTTAGGAGGCAATTGGCAAGTACTAGATAATAACTTTTATACAACCATAGCATTTAACTAAACAGATTTTAACTTTTTCTGTATGTTAGAGCCTGGTGAACCTACTTGTAAATTTATTTAACTGATATGCAAATGAGCTCATTACCAGACGAATTGAAAAATATGATAACCTAACAGCAAATTCAAGAAGAAAACATCTGAAATGTAGGGAAACTTGAGATAATTATAAACTCCAAGGTTCACAACACTTAGAAAGGAAGTTAGCAGATTTCTCATAAAAGGTCTACCTCCTCCTCTTTCTACTCCTCTGACTCTGAGAACTTGGCTGCATGGATATTAAAACAACCAAGTGTTTAGATTCTCCCAGATCTGCTGATCCATTCTCTGACTCTGCCATCCATCCATCCATCCATCCATCCATCTATTCATTCCCCTAAAAGTGGATGCAGTGTGAACCTTTTTGAGAAAGTCTGACTATTTCACTCCACTGCTCCCTCCAATGGCTCCTCATTTAACCTTGAATAAAACCTCAAGTCCTTCCTGTGGCCCACATGGCCCTAGGTGATCTGGTCCCTGACTACCTGCACCCTGTTCGCCTACCTACACTGCCCTTGGCTCATTCTACCCCAGTCTCACCACTGTTCTAACACACCAGCTGTGCTCCCTCTTCAGAGGCATAGCAGTTGCCATTCCCTCTACCAGGAACACTCTTCCCTAGACATGTCATGTCTCTTTCCCTCGATTCACATACAGCACTTATTAACAACACTGCCCCTTGAGAGGTCATCCCTAACCACCAATCTAAGACAGCAGCCTCCACCATTCTCTCTCTACTGGCCCTGGCTTTATTTTAATTCGCAGCAATCATCACCATCTGACATTACAATGAATATCTATCTATCTAATTATCTATCTTCCATCTATCATCTATCTATCTATCTATCTATCTATCATTTCCTTGTTTATTATCTATCTTCTCCATTGGACTATAAGCTTTATGAAAGAAGGGACTTTGGCTGTCTTAATTCACTGCTGAGCTCTGTGTCTGCCATATGAAAGATCCTCAATAAATATTGACTGAAAAAAAAACAAATTCATCCAATACATTCTATCTTAGGCCTTGTATATATGGGGTAAGATAGACACTATTTCTGCTCTTGTGATCTTGACAGTTTAGCTACAAAAGAAGCAGCTACTATTTTTTTAAGCATTCTGTGGCAAAATTGTTTTGCCTCTGGTCTTAAAGGCTACCTATTAACTGTAGGGGAACTATACATCTAATATTTTATTTGCTCTATTGTGTAGAAGGTTAAAAGAGCAAAACCCTACCCCTTAATAAGTTTATTTCAGGTTTCTGTTGGGTTTTTTTCCCTTTTATGGTTTCACCCATCAGGCTATTAGGTAGACAGAAACAACAAAGTTGTCAGGTGGCTTCCCTCCCAGTTAATATAAGAGAATTTGATTAATTTTAACTTCTAATTTTAGAGTTATCTTGGCCGATAAAGTAATATTATCAACTAAATAACAGAGTATCTATAAAACATGTACAAAAACATAAAACAATAAAAACAGCAAGGAGGATTCAAGAAATCTATAATAGTAGATACAATAAAAATTAACCTTTATTGAGTACTTTGTACTCTCAGAACTATAAAAACAAATGCATTTAATATATCACAGTAAGCTTAGGGGTTATTATCTTTTCACAGAGGAGGAAACTGAGGCATGGAGGATTTAATAACTTGCCTGATGTCACAGTTATACCACTGTATGGCTCTACTCTTCTGTTTCCTAAGGCTTATGTGCTTTGCAGTATCCCTAACTTGGCTCTCTTACCTGGGACAGAGAGAGCGATACTCCCATCTTAAGGCACAGTCTTTGTTTTCTTTCCCTGTCAGGGGTCTCCAATCTTTGGGACTTTTCTGCTGGTCTGAGCTCTGCACTGCATTGATGTGTGGTTGTTCTCCTTGTTTGATTGCTTTTGGCTCTTAGACTCTATGTGATATTACTTTCCTCCCTGATAAAATTGCTAGGGAGAGAAATCTCTCTGTGGGTCTGTTCCAACCTGATTCCAACCCTACTTTGAGTCAGACTTGAAAGAACTTTAGAACTGTGGGGTCTCTCAGTTATAGCAACAAAATTTTGCCACACTGGGGAGAGTTAGCAGGTGTGGGGCTTTCTACAGCATGCCTCCCCCACCCCGCCCCATGCCCCAGTTCTAATCCTGCTGCTTTCGGATATGGATCAGGCCACAGTTCAGAGATAGAACAGCCTTTTGGCTATTCAACACATCACATGCAGAGAGCACAGAACTCTTTTGTTTGTTTGTTTGTATAGAGGCAGGGAGTCTCACTATGTTGCCAAGGCTAGTCTCTTCTTAAACTCCTGGCCTCAAGCGATCCTCTTGCCTTGGCCTCCGAAAGTGCTGCAGTTACAGGCATGAGTCACCATGCCCGGCTGGGAGAATTCTTTATTCCCATTGTTTTTGGTGGAGTATACAGAATGGCTGGTGACGCTGACTACTTTGTCCAAAAATTATTTACTGGGGTAACTGGGTACATTTTAAAAGTCAACATAACAAGCTATTAAATGATTTTACTTGGCAGTGCTGCTTCTCCTCACTTGGTTTGAGGGGAACATTCCCAGAGAAGAAACAAGCAGAATTTTATATTTTCTCCACATTCAAAGACAACCAGTTGGAGGAAATGAAGTTTACTCATTTCTAAAGTGCATGGGTTAGTCACCAAAGCAAAAATGTAAAGTAGATTTCTCTTTTTCTTTTTATTGTACAAACGAGGTAGATAAAAACACACCTGAGCAATAAATACGTAGACCAGAAGTGGAAGATAAAAATTGCAGATAAAGGTTCAAGGTGTTCATGGGAGAAAATAAATGACAATAGACTACAAACTACCAGAAAGGAAATCAATGTAGTGATAAATATTAATTATATTTGAAAAAAATCACATTTACAGTCCTTTTAAAAAATCAAACATGTTCTCCCAAAATGAAATTCTTCAAATATATATATAATAAACATGATTCAAGCAGTTATTTATTTGCAATCTAATTATACTACCAAGAATCCTAGAGCTAGCTCACATGTTTCAAAGATGTGACTGGTTCTATGCATCTGAATTTATAGATTCTTATTGCAGAAAGGAACCATTAGAGATTGTCTAATCCAGGCCCTGATTCTAGGATGAGAAATATTTAACCACCCATCCAATAGATGATTACCTGTTGCTTATTCTATTTTAAAGTCCTCCAGCGAGGTAGAATCTCCAACATATTTTTATTACCTATTCAAATACTTATTAACACTTTGGTTGCTGGATGATCCTACAGAGTTATCTTGAGGAGAAAGGAAAGAAGATTCAGGATTACTGATGTCTGTAACAATGGCACAACAGGAGTGGGCGTATGATGGGATAGAAGAAACAGAAGAAATACTAAGACTAAAAAAGGTTGAAAATTTTAAGCAATAAGTCAAACTGAGAGTTCATTATCTGAGAAAGGAATAAAAAAATATGCCTCACTGGGGATAAGGAAAAGGGATCAGCCAGAGTAAATTAATTCTACAATTTAGGGCCTCACAGTAGGAATACTTCTAATTTTGACTCAGCTGATAAGGGTACTGAGCAAGCAAACAGAAGTGGAAGAGGAGAGTCTGTGTTGCAGGTATCTCTTGTTGTGTAAAAAAACACTCCAAAGCATAGTGGCATAAAACAACAGCCATTTTATTATTATGGTACAAATGGGTAGGCCAGGAATTTAGTGGGGCTCAGCTGGGTGATTCTTCTGTTCTATGTGGTATCAACAGAGGCCACTAGGTAGTACTCATCTGGCAGATGCATTGTTTTGGAGAGTCAAAGAAGGATTCATTCACATGTTAGCCCCTTGGCAAGGTGGGTGGAAGGATGAGGCTCCACTGGGCCTTGTCAATCAGAACACCTATATGGCGGCTCTCCAGCATAAGGGTCTCAGGGTAGTCAAACTTCTTACATGACAGTTTAGGGTTCTAAGAGTATTTCGAGAAGAGCAGGAGGAAGCTGCAAGGCATGATCTTGCCTCAGAAGCCTCAAAATATCAAGTCCCCTATATTCTATTGGTCATAAAGGACACTAAGGCCCGCCCAGAATCAAAAGGAGAGAAATTAGATTCCTCTCACTGGGAGAAATGGCAAAGAATCTATGGCCTTCTCTAACCCACCAGCATCTATAATAATCTTGCTGGGCAAGCTTTTCAGGGAATAACGTGATAAAAGTAAAGATTGATATACCCAATTAGGATCAAAAGTTAAATAACAAAAGAAGTTAAATAACAACTAATATGACTATGTTTGTGCCCAAGTAGAATTACAAATAAGCTAATGGACTCATGTAAGATGTATTTGTTCATGTGTGATGCTGGGGCTTACCCAGTGTGAGAGAGAAGATGATGAATGAAGAGAGAGTGAAGGTGAATGGAAAAAATAAACTTCAGCTCTTTCTGTGCAGTTAAACAAATAATTATTGAGTGCCTCCTTGTGCTGACCCATAGTGTATGATAGGGACCTCCAAAAAGCAAAATGGTCCCTGCCCCAAAAGATATTACACTCTGTAGTAGTAGAACAGATACTGTAGTAGAACAGAGTTGTAAACATATGGGGGAAATTATGAAATTTTAGAAATTCAGAAGACTTACTGATATGAGTGTGATTAATCTTGTCAGTTCAGGTTCAGAGGAAACTTCATGGAAAGACAACACCTAAGCAAAGTTTCCATAGGGGAGGAAGAGTTTGTCAAAGCAAACAGAATATGTAAAGGCAAAGGAGACTGGAGAACAATGGGGTGTGTGTGTGTATGTGTGTGTGTATGTTTGTGTATGTGTGTGCGTATGTGTGTGTACTGCACATAAGTTAACATGCTGAACAAGGAGTGGGAGAAAATACAATTGGAGATGAAAGAAGAAGCCTTATATTTAAAAAGCAATCTTTCATTTCATGTACTTGACTCTCAAAGTTAGGAGACGTCATTGTAGGATTTTTAAGCAGAGGTCTAACATGATAAGGTTTTATGTTTTAGGAAGATTTCTCCAGGCCATGATGGAGAAATAGAGAGCATAACTTGACCAGGCCACCTTCCACTCTATGTACCAGCACGTTAAAGGTAATTTAGCAATTATCCAGGAATCCTTTCTTCCAACTAACTGAAATTCCTGTTGCTCTAACTCAAGCCATTTTTTCTTGTTGGATTCTTAGAATACTTGCTGTTGTCGCAGTAAGTTGTACTTCTGGCTTCTCTTTCTTTCCCTGAATTGAGAAGCCTTTCCCTCTTGATAGGCTAAGAACGTACTTCGCAGCCCTATTACCTGTTCCATAGAATATGTACCTGATGGGAGATACTGTCATTACAGCTTTAAGACCTGCCTGCCCGAGGAGTTTTGAGAGATGAAAACAGAAAGAAATGCTATGGCTCTGGCATAGAGCAGGTTCAAATACTTGTGTGGGGTTTTTTTTTTTTTTAAAGAATTTATTTCAGTTTGACATTTTTTATGTTGTTGTTTCCTTTTACCATCTTATAAATCCTTCTTCCGCTAGAAACCACTTACGAATACTTTAGTACCTAAGGTGCTGAGCAGTAAGCCTATGAAATCAGGCCATGATGGGCCCATTTCACATTTGCAGTATGGTCTTTATGTTAAAGTAAGATTTCTTCTTCAGATTAGAGAGGACTGTGTATATGTGCTAAATACAGTCCTCCCTTGGTATACTTGGGGATTGGTTTCAGGGCCCATGCAGATACCAAAGTTCATGGTTGTTCAAGTCCCTGTTATAAAATGGAGTAATATTTGCATATAACCTATGGAAACCCTCCCAATACTTTAAATCATCTCTAGACTACTTATAATACCTAATACAATGTAAATGCTATGTAAATAGTTGTTATACTATATAGGGAATAATGACAAGAAAAATTAAAAGGAAAAAATCTGTACATGTTTAATATAGACACAATCATCCATTTTGTTTAAATAGGTATTTTTGATCCACAGTTGGTTCAATCAACAGATATAGAACCCAATGAATAAAGACAGCCGACTATAGTTTTAAATGTACATGTAAAAATGCTTTTATTGATAAACATGAAAGTTTTGTGTGAAACGGAGGCATGTGGAATTTTCCTAATTTATTTAAAAAGATAAAGCATCTCTATAAAAATATTGAGACTAAGTCTGTATTCAGACATCAAATAACTTTTGAAGCATTAAATATCTCACAAAAAAGTTCTTCATTCTAATTTTCTTTCATCGTTATAAAAATTACTGTATTTATTCTGCAAATTAACCATTGTAGGAGAAATAAGAGCAATACATCCCGTGTGGAGAGACTGAACCACAGATATTAATTGTTTATAATGCACTATCCACTTTCAGAGATGAGAGAGCGGCAGCCACTTGGCTGTTCTGCTTAACTCAACAGGTGACCTGAGCCACAGTCAGAAAGCATAGATGTTTAATGAACTAGAATAGATTTATCATGCTACACACTTTCCTGTTTGAAAGGTCCTTGTAGCAGACCCATTTAAGGCACCCTTTATTATATGAACAAAATGGTAGAAAATTAATTTTAGCTTTAATTAGGAGCTATTCACATTGTCTGGTTCTTATCATGTCCTGTCACTACACCATGGTACTGCACTGTACATAAACAGGAAGTTTTACCTGGGTAGTTACTTTCTAGCAAAGATACATTTTACATTAATGCCCGATTGTGCTGTACATGTATGCCACATTTCCTGAATCTCATATTTTTATATTTCATTCAAAAGAGTCCAGGGAGAACTAAAATAATATTTTGATATTTAAGCAAAAAACAAATAAATAAATGAAATTTTGTCCATTAGAACAATAAATATCAATTCCTGGCTGAACATTAGAATCACCCGGAGAGCTTTTAAAAAATACCATTGCACATGTCGCACCCATTGGTATTTTTCTAAAAATATTCCAGGAGATTCTAGCATGCAGCAGGCCTTGAAAACCACACCACCAGAAGATTTTTTTGAGATATATGAGTTATAAAGAAAGAAGGTTGAATAACAGTATTTGAAAAATATTTTCTTCATGGCTTATTTTATTTGAAGGTCTTAAATATCATGTATAATGCATATAAAATATTCCCAAAGAAATCAACTTAAACTGAAGTTAATTTTGACAGCTAGCAAGAAACCATTGTAAGCATGACGCTCTATTAGATGCTGTAAGTTTATGTGACATGGAGAGAAGCTCACCTACCTCAAGCACAGTGAGAGTCACCAGAAAGCTACTGAGTTCAACTCCAGGGCCTTCATTTGCACAGACCCCCTTCCAAGGCCACAAGAGGGATCCTGGCAATGTGTTAATATGTTCATATATTTTTATATGAACAAATCTGCAAACATCATATAGTTTACCCACTGCTGTCTTTTTCTCCCCTAATGTTCCTACCACACTGTTTCCTGAGCCTGGTGGTATCTGAGTAGTCAGGAATACTTGGAGCCTCCAGCAAACAGGAAGCTTAATTGAGGATATGTTAGCTTTGGTTTGTAGAATATATTTATGTGTTTTACTGTCATTTCTGTATACCTAAGTGATTTCTAATTGTCCTGGTCCAGTAATGGCTTGCAGAAATACTCCTATTGCCCGTTGTACTGATTTAGGCTAGAGACATGAAATCTCAGGGCCGACAAAGAAAAACTCATAATGATGTTGATGAAAAACTGGTTAATGAATGTTGTCCATTCAAAGAGAATTTGTGATCAGTCACCGCACATGAAAACTTGAAATGACCTGAGGTCATACAGCTCATCTGTGAAAGAAACTTAATAGGAGCTTTCCCAAATTCAACAATAATTCCAGTAATATATACGACATTACCAATCACAAACTTTTAAGAGGAGAGAAACTTTTCGGATCTTTCAACAATGAATCTAATCAGCCATGCTGGAGGAAGGATGAGATTATCTTTTAATTTTCTACATAGAAAATAATTTTCCACAGTTGTGGTTAGATGAAAAGTTAAAGAATACAGGAAAAAAACCCATAAAAAACATGGGGGGGTGTATTATATGTATTACAGGTATGTCAGAAATTGTTTTTTTAAGTAAGTTATTTCTTTTCTTGAATCTTATGATGTTTATAGACCTTTGCAGAATTTTTAAAAAAAATCTTTAATTTGTTGGGATTTATTTTCTTATTTTAAACAAATATTCACTTTCATATCTATTTTTGCATTTGTAATTGGGTATTTTTCTTTTTTTACAGAAAGCCCCTCAAAACTGTATAAGCTTCAGCCCCGACCTGCATCCATCCCTGCCTCGGGAAACTCATAAGAAGTGTTGGCCTATAATTACTTATCCTAGAAACTAAAACTCCACCATCCTCCCAAATTAAAGCATTTGATTTCTAAGAAAAAGACAGAACGGGAAATAGAAGCTGATAGGAGACTAGTCAGGTCGGTGGAAACAGAATATCAAGACAGGGACTCATTGGTCAGAAATATTGAGGGGCTATGCTATTAAAATAATCTTTATTATGTTATATCCACACAGTGGTGTGCAGTTTCCAAAAAAACCATTATAGTTGTATCACATCAGTCTTGAATTCAAGCGGAATCAACTATACCAGCTAGGCAAAACAAATCACAAAGAGGGAAATCACAATTTGCATACCGCAGGCGCTTCTGCCTTCCATTCCAGCCACGAGCACCCATGGAGTGCGATGTGAGACACCCAGGTCTGCTGGTCCTTGGTTCTCAGTTCCCCAAGGTCCTCTTATAGTGTCAGCGTCTTCCTAGGCTAAGTAGGAGTCTAGCACCTAAAGGTATGTATTTTTTCATACAGCATGGAGCCTAAATAGAAACCAACTTCCTCACCTAGCAACACTGGAGGGAATTTTGTTCTTGCTCAATTTTTTGCCTTTTCCATTGACTTTTCAACCTGAGATTTTCAAGTATATAAAAAAAAGTTGAAAGAATAGGACAATAAAAACCCATTTTTCAAGTACGTATGGCGAATGTTCACGTTACCGTATTTGCTTCATCTATCTCCATATCCGTACATTTATTAAACTGTTGTGGGGTTACAGACATCATGTCACTTCACCCCTAATACTTCAAAATGTAGCTTCCTAAATAAGGACAGACTCCTACATAACCATGACACTATTATCATTCTCACAGAAGTAACAGCAAATCCCTAATATGGTCCACACAATCCACATTCAAATTTCATCAGTTGTCCCTAGCATAACTTTTAGAGCTAGTGTTTTCCAAACCAAGATCTAATCAGGTTTTGTGCACTGCATTTAGTTAATGTCTCTTTACTTCTTTTTAGCCCCATGATATTGACTGTTTCAGAGACAGGCTCTATATCTTACAGAATGCCTCACATCCTGAATTTATCTGATTGTTTCTTAACACTAATTAATGTATTGCATTGTCCCCTGACTTTCCTGTAACCAGCAGATTAGATCTACACGTTTGATCAGATGAATACTTCATAAGTGATTCCAAGTACTGACTTTGGAATATAATCTCCTCATAAGATACAACTTTACGGTATTTTCTCAACTCATCCTCAGTAGAGCCCTGAAATTTCTATACAGGAATTTTCGTCTTTACAGATAAAGATACTAAAGCTGAGGTAACTAAAGGACCTGCCTAAGGTCACACAACAATGAAACCATTTAAGATCACAAAGAATCCACACAACATGACTCGAGGTTTGTTTTACCCAGACTTAGACAATTAAAATCGGTACTTTCCCTGAAGGTTGAGAGAGAACATACTGGAAGATGAAAAGATTAATATTTCTTTATGAAGATATAATAATTCAGGTAGAAAATAACAATTGAATCAAGAAATAGATTCATAAGCAGTAGATTTCTAAGACAAGGATACCACGCCACAATATCACAAGATGCTATCTAGTTCAAGGTCAGTTGAACTCAGGGCCAGAACCCTTAAAGTCGTCCGTGACAGCTCTCCCTCTCTTACGCCCATATCCATGCCTGGCTGACTCTCCCTTGAGAAATAGACCTGAAGTGAGTCCTCTGCTCTCCATAGTGGCTGCCACCACTCTCATCCAAACTTCATCTTCTCACTGGGACAACTTCAGAGTCTCCAGCAGGTCCCCCTGCTTCTCCTTCCACCTCTGGCTTCCTTCAATGATTCTGCACAAAGCTACAAAAGGGATCTTTCCTTAAGAAGCAAATCTGATCATCACATCACTCCTCTCCACATACAGCTTAAAACTCTTTGCTGGCTGCCCACTGTCGTCATGATAAAGTCCAACTGTGGATATGGCTGACGAAGCTCAGTGTGCTCTGGCCCCTGTCTCCCTCCCTCAGTCAACTCTCTGCTCTTTTCTCTCTGCATCTTTTGCTCAAAGGCCTGGCCTTATTTGAAAAACGCATCACACTTTATGCTGCCCTGGAACAATCAGTGATTTCATACTGACTTCATCCTGTTCCGTCTGCCTGGGGGGCTTTCTAATCCTCTGGTCAAATCTCTCCTACTCAAGGAAATCTTTTCTGACTTTGCAGACCCATCTGAGACCCCATCATTATAACTCGTACTTTGCTTCCATGGGTCTTACCGTCATCTGTAATCTATATTAGCTGTCATTGCTCTCCCCAGATGGCAGACTCTGTGAGGATGGAGACAATGTGATTTCAATCACTGACTTAGCCAATAAATGGGCCTCACATTGCTGTTGAACGAATGCTGTTCTTGAAAAACCAAAGGAGCTTATATTCCTAAATTCTTAATGTTGGCCAGAAAAAAAAAAAAAAAAAATAGGCCAAGGCTGCAGAAGCCATAGCTTAGAAGACTGAGCCACAGCATGGGCCATTACGGAGGCCTCCCATACACTTGTGGGACAAATGTAATACAAGCAAGGGGCCTAGAGCTAAGAGAACACCTTATAAACCTCAGAAACCTTATGAATCTTTAAATACCTTTAATGAACATTCCAAAATCTCACCACACCCTGATGGTAAAGATAAAACAGATGATTAGGAGTGAGGCCATGAACCTACCATCCATTCCATCTCAAATCTCTCTGCTGGTATTCCCATCCTTCCCACCTTCCTCCAACCCCAGAGGATGAGGCATCCTCCTCTTGTTTAAGACCAATCCCTCCTCTGTCTCCCTTAATCCAGCTCCCTCTCGTCTCCGCAAATTATCCTCCTTTTCCAATGTCTTCAACCTCTTCCTCTCCCTTAAGTCTCCTGTCATCCAGACTAGGAACACTGTCAAGCCTCTGCCTTCAGAATATAAAATTCACCCTTGACCCTGCCTCCTTCTCAGGTTGTGACCCTCCTTGTTGAAAGAGTAGCTGACACTCATTGTGTCGACTTCCTGCCCTTTCCTCCCTCCCACAGCATGCTGGCTGCTGCCTCTACTGTTCCATTGGAAACACTTCCCTCAGGTCCACCAGTGAGCTCCATATTTAAAAAATCTTAAGGGACGGTGTTTAGTGTCTTACCGGGCTACTCTGCTGCATTTGGCAATGCTGATGGCTCTGTGCTCTTTGAAATTCTTCCTCCCTTGGCTACTTGTGGCCACAGCCTCTGTTGGTTCTCCCACACCCCTAGCACTGTCTCCCAGAGCGCCTCATTCTCAGATTGGCCCCCAAAACTGGCACTCCTTAGGGTTTGAGGAGTTACTTTGACGCTCTTCAGTGACTACCACCTGTATGTTATAACTTCCAAATTCATATCTCTCCAGAAGTTTTGACTGCTTCCTCCCCTCTTGAAAGCCTCAGAGGCATTTCAAAACTGACATGCCCCAAACTGAATTCACCTCCTGCCCTCACCTCCTAATTCTCCTTCAATGTTCCTCACCTCAGGTCCTTGCGACCACACCTTACAGCATCATAGCTGAGACGAAAATGCCCATTGAATAGCATTTTTCATTCAATGAGGCGGAGAATCACATAGGGTGCAAAACTGAACGTCAAACTCCTATTTGTCGAATGTTGACTGTGCCCCAGGCACCATACAGGTAACTTCACAGAAGACCCCGTGTAACCCTCACAGCTCTGTGAAGGCCTAATCGCCTCTGTTTTGCATATGAGGAAGCCAGTGCTCAGAGAAGTTAAGGACCAGGCCAAGGTCACCTAGACAGTAAGTGGCCTAACAGAATTTAAATCCAGCCCCTCTCTTCCTTAAATGCCCTGAAGCGTTCCTTGCTCCTTCTACTGTGGCCTAATTATAAACTGAAACCTCATCTCCCACCGTCTGCACAGTGCCTGCTTCCTCCCCTTCACCGTGCTCCCCACGGGGTCCCAAGGCCTCAGCTCTTTGTGAGTTTGAAAGAGATGCAGCAATTTCACCCTATTTCATTTCAAGGATTAGCATGTGATCTGTAAATCAGAAAGTTCCTCTCAAAAGCTAAAGATTGCAAGGCTTTTTGACCTGCCCAGGCAACTGAAGGGAAGGGTTTGGTTCTCTGAACCACACCAGCAAATAGGGCCAGTGTGAGTTGTGCAAGTTGTGTGCTAGTTTTTTCCCAGGCATCTGCAAGGTCACTCTGCAAGGTGGCATTAGCTAGTGAGAGAACAAGGCTTGCATATGGCCCCATACTTTTGAGAGAATTCAGAGAGGAGAAAGAGAAAGAATTCCATCTAGGCCCTTCTACCTTTTGTAAATTAGTATTAACAGTTTCTAATTTGAAAATTATCTAGCTGAGAAGCAAGGGTCAAAAGAAAAGCTACACTGGATGCTGACTTTAAGAGCCCTTGCATGCTCAAGGGAGAATTTTGTTTTGTTTATGTGCCCTTAGTTTTATCGCTTGTTCAAGGCAAGCCAAGTCCACACGCTCACACTTTTTAATGACTTCCCTATCTTTTCTGACTTTTTAACATGAATTGAAAACTTTCTTACATGAGATATATCTTAGCATCACCCTAGTTCCCCAATAAGATTGTTTCAAGGGAAAATTTCTAGAAGATTCAGGCCATTCCTGTCCCTGTGGATCTTATGGGAGGTGAGAAATGAGAGAGCATTTCTCACCAATGAGCTCCATATTTAAAAAAATGCCCAGCCTGGCATCTCTGGATCTTGCCTTTTGAGTCAGTGACCTGGGGTTGAATGCTGGTTGTACCATTTATTCGCTGAGTGGCTTAAGCATGCCACAAACTCTTAATGTCCCAGTTCCCTCCTTGCAGGAGTAGATATGATCATAAAACCGCACTGGTAAGGAGGTTGTAAGACCTGCTGGAGTTAGGACAGCTGCCCTTTCTTAGTCATCTCAGATCTAAAATGAGCAAGCCTATCCACAGCCTCCTCCTGGACCTTCCTCTACTTTAAATTCAATAGCTCAATGATAAAAGTAGAATAAAAAAATAAAGATTTATAACTGTGCCCTCCTTGTGTTACTCAAGGGATTGTTTGCCAGTATCTACTAAAAGGAGTCACAAGTCATGTCAAATGTCTAAAATAAGTCTTGTCTAAATGTATCCTGGAGGAGAAAAGGATTTCTCATTTTACTGACCAGAAAGGGGTCAGACAGATCCATGAATTATGCTCACATCATGACACTACTGTGTAGAGTGAAAACCACTACAAAGGCCAATGCCCCTGATGTCCTTCTAGGAAAAAAGTTTCAGCATTTCCTTTCCAATAGCAGTGCTCAAAGTACGTGCTTTACACAAAGAGTGAAAAAACAAACATAAGAGATACTAACTACATCCCTTGGATCCACTGGTCATATTCTATTTTGGCAGAAATATTCTGATCTCCAAATCCCCCTTAGAATACTGAGTTTCACTCTACTCTGTTCCTAGGGTCTGCCTAGGGGTATTCCATCATTCGTTCATCCCGAAGCATTGGCAATATATTTGCTGAGTGACTGCTGTGTTCCAGTTACTGTGCTAAGCACTGGCAATAAAATGGCCAACAATATAGACGTGATCCCTGTTCTCCAGAAGCTTCCTTCTGGTGGGGAGAGAGAAAAAAATTTACATGTAAGATCCAAATGCTGGGAAGGAGCCAGCCACTCCAAGAGCTAGAAGAGATGCATCCCAGACAGAAAGCCAAAACCAGAGGCAGAAGGAGATGTTGTCTTCAAGGAACTGAAAGAAGCCAGTATTCCTGGAGCAAACTGAGGGAGGAGGAGAGAAAAACAGGAGATTAAAAAAAAAAAAAAGGACCTTAGGACTTAACTGAGCATCTACTACTATGCAATCCACTCTTCGAGGAGCAGTGAATTTTGCGTTGCTTCTATTACCTTCCACAGTATTTTTCAAACAATGTGTCAAGAAATACAATTAGGAATTGTGATCTACACTGCTTAATGACACAACAGATTTAGCCAGAATAGAAAATACCAGAGTGCACTGTGCAGAGTAAGGATATGTATTATCTGTGAAACCTGCATTTCACTCATGTATGCATGCCTGTGTATCCATGTGTAAGTTCAGGGTTTCTCACCCTCAGTATCACAGATGCTCTGGACCTGACGATTCTTTGCTGTGGAGACTGTCCTGCCATCGTAGTTCAATAGCAGTATTCCTGGCCTCTACCAGATGCCCATAGCACCTCCCTGCACCTTCAGCTGGGACAGCTACAAATGTCTCTATAGACATTGCCAAATATCTCCTGGCGAACAAAATCTCCCCCAGTGAACCACTGTACTAATTATACAA
>RJWJ010015254.1:0-36511 GCA_004363605.1 Indri indri | reverse complement strand
TGAGACTCTGTCTCAAAAAAAAAAAAAAAAAAAAAAAAAAAGGCCGGGCGCGGTGGCTCACGCCTGTAATCCTAGCACTCTGGGAGGCCGAGGCGGGCGGATCGTTCTGAGCTCAGGAGTTCGAGACCACCCTGAGCAAGAGCGAGACCCCATCTCTATCAAAAATAGAAAGAAATTAATCGGACAGGTAAAAATATATATAGAAAAAATTAGCTGGGCATGGTGGCGCATGCCTGTAGTCCCAGCTACTCGGGAGGCTGAGGCAGTAGGATTACTTGAGCCCAGGAGTTTGAGGTTGCTGTGAGCTAGGCTGACGCCACGGCACTCGCCCCCAGGCGAGAGTGAGACTCTGCCTCAAAAAAAAAACAAAACAAAACAAAAAAAAAAAAACAAAAAAAAAGACAGGTGTTGAAACTCAAGTCTTTTGTCCTCAGGACATAGAAAGCATAGCCATTAGAGAACAAGTGTACCCAATCTGCTTCCTTGAAGTGCACCCTTCGGCACAGTGAGCACTTATATAGGTAAGAGGTTCACTGACTCGGGACTGAGTCGGCCAGTGTGTGATAACGAGACATACATACAATAGTCTAGTCTATTGTTAATGGTACTATGTAAAAATAATGTTTTAAAGGTCTGTCATTAGAGGAGAATACAAATTTCCTATTTCTATTCTTGGTTAATAGATTTTTCTTGGAAAAAGAGGTCTCTGCTGGTTTTACGCATACACATGACCAAGCCTTTTATGTAATATAAATGCATATTTTTCAAAATTTGTGAAAATTACTATAAATATAAGGATGTATACAACATATGTATATGTTTTAAAGATTGTTAAAAAACTGAACACTAAGTAATTACCATTCAACTTAAGAAACACAGCGGCCGGACGCAGTGGCTCACACCTGTAATCCTAGCACTCTGGGAGGCCGAGGCAGGTGGATCGTTTGAGCTCAGGAGTTTGAGACCAGCCTAAGCAAGAGCGAGACCCTGTCTCTACTAAAAAAATAGAAAGAAATTAGCTGGACAACTAAAAATATATATATATAAAAAAAAACTAGCCGGGCATGGTGGCATGTGCCTGTAGTCCCATCTACCTGGGAGGCTGAGGCAGGAGGATCGCTTGAGCCCAGGAGTTTGAGTTGCTGTGAGCTAAGCTGATGCCACAGCACTCTACCCTGGGCAACAGAATGAGACTCTGTCTCAAAAAAAAAAGAAACAGAGCATCCCAGAACCTTAAAATTCCCAGTTTGCCCCTTCTACGTTGCTTCTCCTGCCTGAAACCATAGTCTCAAATTTTGTGTTAATCATTTCTGTTTTTCTATAGTTTACTGGTTTACCACAAATGTAGATATTCTCGAGCAATATAACATAAAGTAGTATAAATAGGTCTGCTTATTTATGACCTTGATATAGATGACATACGTATTCTATAATTTGCTTTTCAACTCCACATTAGTTTTGTGATTCATCCATGTCACTGTGTATAGCTGAAGTTCATCCATTTTTATTTATGAAGAATACTTTTTAAAATTTATCTAGGGTTTCTGGACATCTTGGTTGTAATTTTTTTGTAATTACAGAGTGTTGTGCCTCCAGGTGTATGTGGGAAATAACTTCCCTAGGGCAAATACCCAGGTGTGAAATGAAAAGTCATAGGGTACATAAAGATTCACCTTCAGTAATACTTGTACTTTCTGACGATAGCCACAAAAATAACTTCCGTCTCAAGTGTACCTTTTACAATGTGATTTTTTTTTTTTTTTCTTGAGACTGAGTCTCACTCTGTTACCCGGGGTAGAGTGCCGTGGTGTCAGCCTAGCTCACAGCAACCTCAAACTTCTGGGCTCAAGTGATCCTCCTGCCTCAGCCTCCTGAGTAACTGGGACTACAGGCATGCACCACCATGCCTGGATAATTTTTTTATATATATATTTTTAGTTGTCCAGCTAATTTCTTTCTATTTTTAGTAGAGACAGAGTCTTGCTCTTGCTCAGGCTGGTCTCGAACTCCTGAGCTCAAACGATCCACCCACCTCGGCCTCCTAGAGTGCTAGGATTACAGACGTGAGCCACTGCGCCTGGCCTACAATGTGATTTTGACACATCTCCCATTAAGAGGTGGCATCTATGTCCCCTTCCTTTGATACTGGGTGGGCTTTTGCAACTGTTTCAACCAAGATAGAATAGCAGAAGTTATGCCATGTGACTTTCCATGCTGGTTCATAGAGGGCCATGCAGCTTCTACTAGCCCAAATCCTTGCTCTTAAAAGACCTCAGCTCCCTTGAAAGCACTCAGACCAGCCTGAGACCTGAGCACCCCATGCTGTGAGCTCAACCCAGCCCATGTTGAGAGGTCACCTGTGAGGACCCTCAGTCAACAGGAATAGAGATCCCAGCCAGCCCCCCGCTGATCCAACCCCCAAAAGTCTGACTTCAATGAAAGGAGTGATTAAAGAACCATTCAGCCATGTCTTTTCCAATTTGCTGATCCACAGAAACTGTGGGATGTTATTTTAAGTCATTAAGTTTGGGGTGTTTTGTACACAGCCACAGAACTCCAGAACAATATCAAATTGCCTTCCAAAGTGATTGTACCAGCTTTCCTTAGCAGTGAATGCGAGCACCGGTATTCCAAATCTTCACCACTCTCCAGTTCTTCCTGTCTGGTATACCTGACGGGAAACATGATTTGGGTTTTAGTTTGAACTTCCCTGATTACCAGTGACTTTGAGCATTTTCATATATTTAGTGATCCTTTGTGTCTTTTCTTTCACACAGTGTGTGTGTGTGCGCGTGTGTGTGTGTGTCTGTGTGTGTGTGCATATATATATATATATATATATATATATATATATAAAACAAATGCTACTTCTAGGTTGTTGCTTGCCTTTTTCACTCTTTTTATAGTATATTTTGATAAACAGAGGTAGCAATATTTTCCTTTATGGTTTGAGCTTTTCTGTCTTAAGAAATCCTCCCACCATGAGGTCTAAGAGGAGAAGGTCCCCTATAATTTATTTTAGAAATTTCAAAGTTTTGTTTTTCACATTTGAATCTTTAATCATCCATTTGGAATTTAATTTTTGTTAGAAATTAAGTAAGGATTTTTTTTTAATATGTACAACTGGGTGTCTTTTTCTCAACTTATAGCTCTATTGTATGTCCCATAGCATGGTCTGTTTCTGTGTTCCAGTGGTTTATTTGTCCATATTTTTATTAATACCACGTTTTCAATTATTACAACTGAACGATAAGATTTTCTATCTAGTAAGGCATGACCCTCTTCCTGATTCTTCTTATTCACAATAGGCTATGTCTCCCTATTTATTTGGATACTTTAATGTCTTTCAATAAACTTTTATAAATTTCTCCACCAAGATTTTATACATTTTTGCCAGATTTGTTCCTAAATATTTAAAAATTATTGTTGCTTGGCTGGGCGCAGTGGCTCACACCTGTAATCCTAGCACTCTGGGAGGCCGAGGCAGGTGGATCGTTTGAGCTCAGGAGTTCGAGACCAGCCTGAGCAAGAGCGAGACCCCGTCTCTACTAAAAAAATAGAAAGAAATTAGCTGGACAACTAACAATATATAGAAAAAATTAGCCAGGCATGGTTGTGCATGCCTGTAGTCCCAGCTACTCAGGCGGCTGAGGCAGAAGGATCGCTTGAGCCCAGGAGTTTGAGGTTGCTGTGAGCTAGGCTGACACGCCACTGTACACTAGCCTGGGCAACAGAGGTGGGAGGATAGCTTGAGGCCAGGAGTTTGAGATCAGCCTGGGCAACATAGTGAGACCTCATTTCTACAAAATTAAAAAAAGATTAGCCAGATGTGGTGGTGTGTGCCTGTAGTCCTTAGCTACTCAGCTGAGGAAGGAGGATCGCTCAAGCCCAGTAGTTTGAGGTTATAGTGAGATACGATTGTGCCACTGTAATCTTGCCTGGGCGATGGAGTGATACTGAGACTGTTTCTTAAAACAAAAGAATTACAGAGTCATATCTTCCTTTCAAATTCTTATATATTTTATTCCTTATCTTACCTTATTATACTTGGCTAATGTGTACAACACGATAATGAGTAAGAGTAGACATAGTGGGCATTTTTTGTCTTGTTCCTGGTTTTAAAGCAAATTCTTTTAATGTTTCATCATTAAACATGATGTTTGGGGTAAGTATTTTGAAACTAGCCTTTATCAGATTAAGAAGTTCTCCTGTGTTACTAGATTACTAAGAGCATGTTTTTGGGTATATATTGAGGTAATTATATGGCTATTGTCATGTGGCACCCAGCCTCCAAGAGGGCCCCCCGTGGTTCCTGCCTTTGGCATTCACCTCCTTATGTGGTCCCTCCCACCTTGTACTTCAGTTGGTCTGTGTAATCAATAGAATATGGCAGAAGTGATGATATGTCATTAGATTAGGTTATGAAACATGTTGTAACATAATGATATGTAGATCAATGGAATAGAATTGAGTCCAAATATAAACCCTAAATTTATGGCCAATTGGTTTCAAGAAGGGTGCCAAGTTACTTAAATGCAGAAAGAATAGTCTTCTCAACAAATGATGCTGAGACAACGGAACATCCACAAGAAAAAGAATAAAATTGAACCCCTACCTTACACCATATATATAAAAAAAAAACCTCAAAACGGAACAAAAACCTAAATGTAAGAACTAAAACCGTAAAACTTAGAAAAAACATAGGCCTAAACCTTTGTGAGCTTGCACTAGACAATCGTTCGTAAGATATGACACCAAAACCACAACATTAGAATAAATAGATAAATTGTACTTCATCAAAAGGTACTAGTATCCAGAATACATAAAGAACTCTTAATGCCACAATAAAAATACAAATAACCTGATTTTTAAATGGGCTAAGGATTTGAATAGACATTTCTCCCAGGAAGATATACCAATGACCAAGAAGCACATGAAAAGTTGCTCAACATCATCAGTCATTAGGGAAGTGCAAATCAAAACCACAGGATACCATTTTATGCCCACTCGACTATCTTTATTTATTTATTTATTTATTTTTTTTTTTGAGACAGAGTCTCACTCTGTTGCCCGGGCTAGAGTGCCGTGGTGTCAGCCTCACTCACAGCAACCTCAAACTCCTGGGCTCAAGTGATCCTCCTGCCTCAGCCTCCTGAGTAGTTGGGACTACAGGCATATGCCACCATGCCCAGCTAATTTTATATATATATTTTTTTTAGTTGTCCAGCTAATTTCTTTCTATTTTTGGTAGAGACGGGGTCTTGCTCTTGCTCAGGCTGGTCTCGAACTCCTGAGCTCAAATGATCCTCCCGCCTCGGCCTCCCGGAGTGCTAGGATTACAGGCGTGAGCCACCGCGCCCGGCCCAGACTGTCTATAATAAAAAGAAAAATATAATACGTGTTGGCTAGGGTGTAGAGAAATTGGAACCTTCCTACATTGTTGGTGGGAATGCAAAATGATGTAGTGCCTTTGGAAAATAATTTGACAGTTCCTCAAAAAGTTAAACACAGGGTTACCATATACAGGCTTATAGTCCTTGGAATTTCTCTGAGGTCCAAGTTAAAGTGCATTCTTCCAGAAAATGTTTGAATTTGCTCTGCCAGGTGGAGTAGTATCAATCCAAGACCACTTTAAATTTTTACCTAGGAATTTTGGGAGTGTTTTGTTTTGCATGTTTTTGTAAAGACACGTTTCTTTCTGACAAAGGATAGCTTAACATAGACCTAAGGGCCTCTGTCAAATCCTTGGGACTTTCCACTTATCCAATCAAATAAATTTTCTTTGTCTTACTTCCACAAATACCTTACAAAAGTCTCCTCTCTTGCTCCCCATCAGTGGAACACTACACCACTCGACGGGACTTCAGCCCTGGTGCTACCCAATTCATGAATTGCTGAATGCTCAAATAAACTCATTAAAATTGTAATGTGCCTGAGTTCATCTTTTAACAGTTTGTATTTGTATCTGTGTGTGTGTGTGTGTTCCATCATTTTTAGGTGTTCTGTGCCTGGAGGGTTTCTCTAGACACTTAATCTGCCATAATGCCCAAAATGAAAAATCTGACAAAGCATATTAATTGTGCAGAAGTTCACACACCCCAACTAAAAAATAAAATCTTTGAGTAAACACTGCTCTCTGGAAAACGTACCGTGCTTATCTTGTCACTTCTTTTAGCCCCTGGATATTCTTGCATCAATCACAGTTTAAGGAACACAGTGGAGGAGTGAAAGATCAGATTGAGGTCATATTTAAAACAGTCTTAAATGCAAAAAAGGAATGTAGGAATAGTTGAATTTCCAAACTGTCACTTTTGTGGTTCGATAGATTGAAATTCCATGGCAGACATACTTCCAGTTGCCAAAGTTATTTTTTTCAAATAGGTTTCTTCATCCACACTGTTGAGTGATTCCTGTGCACCTGATGCTGTGTTAACACCAGATAGAATAAAAGAAATGATGAAACGCACAGTCTGGTCCTTAAGTAATTTATCAGCAAATCTCAAAAACATTTCTTGTACACAAACGATTACCATGTAAAGCCAACTATGGCAAGTGCCAAATAAATGGTGAGAGTTCAGAGAGCTAACGAAGTTCAAAGTAGGAAGCAGTATTTCCAGCCTGGAGTGTGGGTAGAGTGAACAACTGTCCTGGTTTGCTGGGGACTGAGGAGTCTCCTGGGACTCAGAACCTTCAGTTAGAAAACCAGGATAGTCCTGGGCAAACCAGGACAGCTGGTCACCTAACAAAGACGGGACTGCGGGAGCCAGAGAAGGCTCCGTGCAGGGCAGGAGATGGAGTTGAAAAGGACTTCGTTGAATTAGTCGGACTGGCTACCTGCATTAATACATTTATCACAAATGCAAACGAAGCCCCTCCTTCACTCCCCAGTAGTAGTCCCAGCAACTGTGTAGTAATTCTCTTCTTGTGTCAAAAACCAAAGTCACCAAAAAAATGGTGTAAAGATCGAATTGGCTTTTATTTGCCAATTCTAGAATCAGGCAACA
The DNA here is from genome assembly GCA_004363605.1 of Indri indri. NCBI lineage: Eukaryota > Metazoa > Chordata > Mammalia > Primates > Indriidae > Indri > Indri indri. Next base: position 29,507 of record RJWJ010015254.1, on the reverse strand, counting down.
TCTCATTCTATAAAAAAGGATGGTTGTTCCACTGAGCTGAGCAGAGGGGTTGGCTTTATAGGCAGAAAAGGGCTGAAGGAAAGCAGAAATGAAACAGAAAGCAGAGTTACTTTCCTTAAAGGATTAAAACAGAGGGAACTTTCCCACCATGCTGGCTCAGGTAAACGGAACCCCTTCTGACTGGTTGCTGTGACTCTCCTGTTTGTGCTTTTTGTTTGTTTGTTTTTTTGAGGCAGAATCTCACTCTGTTGCTCAGGCTAGAGTGCAGTGGCATCAGCCTAGCTCACAGCAACCTCAAACTCCTGAGCTCAAGCGATCCTCCTGCCTCAGCCTCCCAAGTAGCTGGGACTACAGGCATGCGCCACCATGCCCGGCTAATTTTTTCTATTTTTAGTAGAAACGGGGTCTCACTCTTGCTCAGACTGGTCGCAAACTCCTGAGCTCCAGCAATCCTCCCACCTTGGCCTCCCAGAGCTCTAGGATGACAGGTGTGAGCCACCACACCTGGCCCATGTTTGTTTTTTAATTGGCTCATTTCAAACTTCAGTTTGGTGGTGTGAGGTGCTTAGCTTGAGTGCTCCATTCTGGTTCGTCTGGTGTGTTGGGCCTAGTGCAGGAACTCAGTCCAAAACAATGGCCTCCCATAAATTTTGTTTAACAATTGTACTTTCTTTTGATTGTCATATTGTTTGAAATCTTTTATTCAACCATTGGCTTCTGCTCTCACTGCTGCACCTGTGTATCCTAGAGAGTATTCTAATTTCCAGTTGCTGTACTTCCCTTCAATGTTGTATTAAATGAAAGCATTTTGTAATGCCTCCACCTCTCCAAATGTACTCAATTACAATGGAGTTTTTATTTGTGGCACTTAGGCCCTTGGGTCAATAATTAGAAGGAAGGCTGCTTAGAAACAAAGCTGGTCTTCACTGACTACAATTCTCATAAGCAACAGTGGACTCCACTTTAACCTAAAGAGGAGAGAAGGTGTTCACTACCTGGAATACTATAAACCTGTGCCTCTCAAACTTCAATGTGCATACAAACTACTACCACCTCCCCGTCTTGTTAAAGTGCAGATTCTGACAAGTGGAACCGGGATTCTGCATTTCTAACAAGCTCCCAGCTGATTCCATTGCTGCTGGTCCTAGAACTTTAAGTAGCAGGGCTGTAAAGCAGACAGGCCCTTTCTGTGACTTGTAACTCCCTAAATCTCCTTCCACTCCCTAAAATTCTTTTACATTGCTATTAAGTCTGCAATTCCACCAATTATACTTTTGTGAAACAAGCTGCAGACTTAATTATTTTAATCAAATAGTTTCCCTCATCATATCTACTGAGTTAGGAACTTTAAGAATGGATATTGCTTCTTATGGGTAAGAAAGAATTTTAAAAATGGGGCACAGGGCCGGGTGCGGTGGCTCACACCTGTAATCCTGGCACTCTGGGAGGCCGAGGCTGGCGGATCATTTGAGCTCAGGAGTTCCAGACCAGCCTGAGCAAGAGCGAGACCCCATCTCTACTAAAAATAGAAAAAATAATTGGACAACTAAAAATATATAGAAAAAATTAGCCGGGCATGGTGGCGCATGCCTGTAGTCCCAGCTACTCGGGAGGCTGAGGCAGGAGGATCTCTTGAGCCCAGGAGTTTGAGGTTGCTGTGAGCTAGGCTGACACCACGGCACTCTAGCCTGAGCAACAGAGTGAGACTCTGTCTCAAAAAAAAAAAAAAAAATGAGGCACTGTATTGAAGGGTGAACATTAAGGTGGGCATAAAGTGGGTTAGGAAAAGGTGGGTGTTAGAGTATTATGGAAGCAGAGACATTGGGGGTCAGGGCAAAGGCACTACGAGGAAGTAGGAGGAGGTGAGAGGCTACCTATTCAAACCCCATAGATTTAGAAACCTTGCCTCAAGCTAGTCTGAGGAAATATTGTGATCCTAATAAAACAAAGTCTATTCCTAACTTTTATAGAAAGATAATAAGATGTATGTATGTGTCAGTAAAGATTCATTGCTTTTTCTTAAGTTGCTTACGCAGTTGTGAAATGCAAGAAGTCATTTTGCTAAATGCACAAGCCAGCTGAGACTGTAGGAAATATCCTTTAATAAAAATTAAAGATCCTAAGAGAGGATTTAGAGCTAAAAGATCGGTGAGTGACATCACAGAATGCTAATGTCTAAATGAGTTGGAGATCACCCAGCCTTTTTATCCTATGTGTGAGAAAACCGAAAACAAGTAGGTTTAAGCGGATTATTCAATGTCATTCAGGTAGTTAATGAAATAGCTTGGACTTGAATATCAGGACGTTTGACTCTTAATCAAGCGTTTTCTGTAATACTACACACTAGTTCAAAAATCCAGGTTAACATTTCCCAAAAGGCTTCATATTTAAATTTCAGTAAGTTATTTTTCTAAATGTATGGAAGCATTTCTGTGCTTAGTGATCTTGTACTTAAATGGTTCAACTAATTTCTTTTGTATGGACCCCATCTGACTGGAATAGTGTTGTTTTTCGATGGGGTCTGTTTTCATTTCTAGGAGACCCATACAATTTATTACTTATAAGGTCGAAACTGAAATAAACCAATTTATTTTTGGAACATTTTCCAGGTGTCACCGGAAGCCCTTCTTAGAGAAGCAATGAAACCTGTCCTGAAAATAAGCCTGGTTTTCTTCTGAAATTTCTCCACCTACCTTACACACACTCCATGTCTGAATTTGGACGGCAAAGGCAGACGCGAAATAGAAGCTAGAGCCCAATGAGATATACCTGTGAGTCCTGGCCTGCGCCATTACCCCACCTGCCAGCTTTACCTATTTGGCTAGGACACACCTTGAAACAACTGGAAGGTAAATATTGAACAAACCTTGAAACAACTAGAAGGTAAATATTGAACAAATAATACCGTGCCATCCTGCAGGTCATAGAGCAGTGAGGATCACTGGGATCATATTACCTGGGAAGGTAATATGTTACCTTCCCAGGCCCCATCTTACCCCTTATCAAAAACATATTATGATGTCAGACTTTTACACTCCAGTGTCAATTTCACTCAATTTATTATATTTTCTAAAATAATTTGGATCTTATACTTCAGTTCTTCTCTAAGTAAGGGCGACAGAAAGGCAAGGTCTCCAGTCTTATCCATTGCTGTGGAAGGCAAGAAAGTATTGTTTTGATAGAAAAGCTTTCCAGAGCCCCTGAAATCACACTGAGCAGAGAACAGACTATTCTAGCATTCCAATTATAGTGTCGTAGAAACCTTGGGAAGATGTGTGTCACTTCATGGGTATTATTCTTAAGGAGTTATTAACAGAATTAGAATCTCTCAATTAGCAACTCATAACTTAGTAGTTGAAGTTGGGAAAGAAAACTGCTTACAAAATATCCTTTGGTATCAAATATTAGTCAAAACTTGTCTGGATGAATCACAAATGCTTCCCATGATAGCTAATAAAATCATAGAATCAAAGAGATTACCTAATACAAAGTTGCATTTTATAGATGATGAAATTAATCCTTATATTCTCATATACTTAATGTCTTGTCATTAATGAAATGAGGAGGGGAAAAAACAAAATCTTCAGAAAGTATAATAAAGAAAAAGAAGTCAGAGCTCAGAGAACCTTTCCAGTTGTTGCATTTCATGTTTATTACATCCCTATAATCATTTTCATCCTATAAATTTATAGATAATTTTATAACCATTTAATGCAAAGACTGTTTTCATTCTTTTCAGGAATTTAGCATCAGCTGAGCTAAGATACCTTAAAACTGAATTGGCTACACAGAATTCAATAGTGCTTCACTGCTGCTTAAGGAAAGTATAAAGAAAGAAACTAACCACAGGTATCTGCAGGTGCTGGGCCAATTGAGAAGGGAAGCTATAAATATTCACATGGACCTTTATCAGCATCTCAGTACAGATGCATGTATTGTTTCCTAAGAAATCCCAAAGTATAGGATGATCCAGTGTTCAATAAAAAGTAGAAAATAACAGATCTGTGGAAAATTGATACGATTCATATTCATACATTTTTGGCCTCATAAAGGATAAAAATCACATCTTTTTTTCTTTTATAAGTTCTCTCTTTAATTAGTTTTTCAGTAATGCTTACAGTGCTGAGACTCCAACCAGGAATCTTACACTTTAGACACAGAATTCAAATGGGAAAGAAAAATGCAAAGTTCTTGCCAATTTCTAGATGAACTTTCAGCAGTTTTGCATTCCAGGTCCAATGAAAATGGTTCAAGTTGGCTTAGGGGTATATTTTATACTGATTAAAGATTTATTATAAAGAATTTTCTTGAATAATTTAAAAGAAAAAACCAGATGCTAATAAAGAGATTATTTTATCTTTAGTTGATCAAATCCCTAGGTAGCAAAATAATTTCACACTGCAACTGTGGCAGTTTGTTTTAATAATGACTCCCAAAGTATCATACCTTGTTTTCATAGCCCTTGCAATGTGATGTTGCCTCTCCTTCCATCGAAAGGCGGAGTCTTGTACTCCACCGCCTAGAATCTGGATAGGCCTTGTGATTTGCTTTGAGCAATAGAATGTGGTGGAGGTGATGCGTGAGTTCCGGAGCCTCTCCAGCTTCTGCCTTGGCTCTTTGGGAACAAAGCTGCCTGTAAAGAAGTTTAAGCTAGCTGCTGAGTGATGAGAAACCACTTTACTGAGGAGCTGCCAGACTGTCTTCCATAGAAGCTGCACCATTTTACATTCCCACCAGCAATGTATCCTCACCAACACTTGTTATTTACCTGGGTTTTGTTTTGTTTTGTTTTTTAAGAGAAGGGGTCTCACTATGTTACCCAGGCTGAAATGCAGTGTCTACACAGGTGCAGCCATCACACACTATAGCCTCAAACTCCTGGCCTCAAGCAATCCTCCCACCTCAGCCTCCCAAGTAGCTTAGACTACAGGTGTGCTCCTTGCCTGACTTCCTTTTTTTCTTTTTCTTTTTTTTTTTATTATAACAATCCTAGTGGGTCTGAACTAGTATCTCAGCGGGGGTTTTGATTTGCATTTCCTTAACGATATTGAGCATCTTTTCATTTGCTTATCATCCATTTATATATCTTCTTTGGAGAAATGTCTATTCAAATCCTTCACCCATTTTTAAGTTGGGTTGTTTGCCTTTGTTATGGAATTCTACGTGTTCTTTGTGATTTCTGAATAAAGTCGCTTATCAGATATATGATTTGAGAATATTTCCCATTCTGTGGGTTGACTTTTTACTCTCTTGATGGTATCCTTTAACACACAAAAGTTTCTAATTTTGAAGAAGTCCAATTTATCTATTTTTTTTCTTTTGTTGTATATATTTTTGGTGTCATATCTAAGAAGCCATTGCCAAAACCACAGTCATAAAGGTGTACCTTTATGTTTTCTTCTATGTATTTTATAGTTTTAGCTTTTGTATTTGGGTCTTTGATCCATTTTTGTTTAATTTTTTCTATAGCATGAGGTATGGAGTCTGTCTCAGTCCATTTGTGCAGTTATAACAGAGTAGCTGAAACTGAGTAATTTATGAAGATTAGAAATTTATTCTCTTACAGTTCTGAAGACTAGGAAGTCCAAGATCAAGGTACCGGCAGGTTCTGTCTCTGGTTCCTAGATGGTGCCTTGTTGCTCTGTCCTTGAGAGAGGAGGAAGATTGTGTCCTTATGTGGGAGAATAGTAGAAAAGAGAATCTGCTCCTGAAAGCCCTTCGTATGCGGACATTAATTCATCTATGAGGGTGGAGCCTCAGGACCTGAATACCTTTCATTAGGCCCACCCGTGAACACTGGTGTATTCAGGACGAAATTTCCAACATACGAATAAATTTTGGGGGACATGTGGGTATCCAGTCGTCCCAGTAAACACAAAGCTATGTTTTGTTTATTTTTTATTTTCATATTCATTCACGTTCTTGAATGGAAGATCTATGATAACTTTATAACAAAAACATAAAATAACAATGATATATATGAATAGAAGTGGAAAGTCAGGACCAGGAAAGTGAACACATGTCAATGGTAGTGGCCAGCATAGTTATTATACTATGCTTGAACATCACATTTAGCTCTGAATTTTTTTTTTTTTTTTTTTTTTTTTAGAGACAGGGTCTCACTCTGTGGCCCAGGCTGGGGTGCGGTGGTGCAGTCATAGCTCACTGCAGCCTCCAACTCCTGAGCTCAAGCAAACCTCCTGCCTCGGCCTCCCAACATGCTAGATAACAAGCAGGAGCCACTGCTCCTGGCCTCAAGGTAGTCTTCTTATGTCAATAATTCATTTAAACTACATTTTAAACCAACTGATTATGAAAGCAATATTCAGATTCTAAAATATTTTTTGGCAATAGTTATTTGGAAAAAATTAAGAGAGAAGGAGATATTTTCCATTTACTCAAATTCCTTACAGATCAGAGAAAAACAAAACAAATCCCGAAAAGTCAACCCAAGTTTAAAATGCTACTTCATTGCAAGAAACAGCATTTATAGTACTAATTCTTAATAAACTTTACGTAGTGCCTGTTACTTCCTTCAGCAGTGAAACAGCCCCAAACCAAATCATAAAGTGGATATAATTGGTCTTCCGTGTCTCCTCCCTCCCTCTTTCTGTGCCTTCCCTAAGAAGCAGAAGCTTGAGCCCCTCCCCTACCTGCCCCTTCTCTTTGGGGATATTGACTCACCGTGTAAATTGATCTGATAAATTAATCACGTTAATGTTTGAACAGGAGTAGGTTTCTCAACGTATTTCCTAATAAAATTGCACTCTGGGAATTTTTTGAAATAGTATCTTTCGAAATGCAAGAATCTATTAAGAGTGATTTTAAGGACTCTGGAAGCTTTGTGATCAGGGTATGTTGGAACAGACAGTTACCCAAGAGATCTCACCACGTAGACACTTAGTTGGCAGCCCGGTCCCTCTTAGAAGCATGACTGGCCTGCCCCTATAAAAAACTTTCCCATGATTACAGAGGTGAATGAGAATTCCCCTTTCTGATAGCACATGTAAAACTCTGTTACAGTAAAATTTGAAATAGTATAAAATAAATCCCTTCAATGTGAGAGCCAGACCATAGCATGCTGAAATCTGTGCTTTTTTTTTCAGTCAGCAAACATCCCTCTAACAATTTTTTTTACTAGAATATCTTTAAATATAATCATTTGGTGGATGAATGGGTATTCACTGAACACCTACTATGTGTCAGACACTGTGCTATGTATTTCAAATGTGCATGAGCACATTTCATTATTCTTGCTGTATCCATTCCTCCTTTGTATAAAGCCAACCCAGTGTTTACAGTGTCTACAATCAAGGTTCTAAATTTCATATAAACATAAATATAATGGATGTATGATAGATCATTTCCTTGAAGTAAAAGACTACCTGTTCCCTTTTTTATCCTCTGAGCCTAGTCCAATGCCTGGCACTTAGTACATAGGATCTCATTAAATCTTTGTTGGAGTGCAGTGGTGTGATCATAGCTCACTGCAGTCTCCACCTCCTGAGCTCAAGCAATCCCATCTCAGCCTCCTGAGTAGCTGGGACTACAAGCACATGCCACCATGCCCGGCTAATTTTTCTACTTTTTGTAGAGAAGGGGTCTCACTCTTGCTCAGACTGGTCTCAAACTCCTGGCCTCAAGTGATCCTCCCGCCTTGGCCTCCTACAGTGCTAGGATTACAGGCGTGAGCCTTTGTGCCCAGCCCTGTTGAATAATTCTTAAAGAAATTATGGAATGGTTTGTTGAATAGATCATTGCGATTAGTACTTGATAAATCTATCTACTGATAGTAGTGGTGTTTTAAGAGACTAGGGCAGAATGGATTAATGTGTGAACTTGACCTCCTCCAACATAGGCATTCAATAAATATTTAATTAAATGAAAAATTAGGCTGGACATGGTGGCTCACGCCTGCAATCCCAGTGACCAGAGACTCTACTTCCCTAGTCCCTGAGCTTGGGATTTACTAATGCTCTAGTGTTTCCCCAGAATGTGGATATTTGATCCCTGTAATCTAGGACTCTTGGAGTATCCATAGTAACCAGTGCACAGAATTTATTTTCTCTTAAAAAGCTGTATTTATTTATTTATTTTGTGGGGACAGGATCTCACTCTGTCACCCAGGCTGAAGTAATGTAGCATTTTTTTTTTTTTTGATAGAGACAGGGTTCTCACTATGTTGCCCAGGCTGGTCTCAAACTCCTGAACTCAAGATATCCTCCTGTCTCAGTCTCTTAAAGTGCTGGGATTACAGGTGTGAGCCACCATGCCAAGCTAGATGCACAGAATTTCTTGCTGCTATCATGACGTGGAATTCTGGCAGCAAAATGGTAGCTGGGCTGCGCAGCATGCTGGGCTGGTCCTCTGTTCCGGCTCCTGGCAGGACACTCATGGAGTCTCCCCATTCTCATGCTTGGCTGCCTTATGGACCACAGCTGGCCTTGGCCCCCAATCAGGATGTGCTCTGAAATTTGCCACTTCATGGACCCAGGGTTCTGGCTAATTTCTCTCTTTTCCTCTTGGGAGCCTGGCAGGTTACTAGTCGCTTTTGACTTAAAGCCACTTTCAAATTTAGCTCCAAACAGAAAGATACACTGATTTTCTAGCCTGAGTATCCAGTGAAGCCTTCTTCATCTTCAGAGCCATTACCATCCCCTAAGTCTTTGGTCTCCATGGAAGGGAAGGAACAGCTTCTCGTTTACATCGATGAACCCTCCTTCTCACACTCCTTCCTTCCTGCCATGAGGTTCAAAGAATACACAGTAACTGCCTTTTAGGCAGCCAAGGAGAGAAGATCTAGCTTTTATGTGGCCATCCCTCCCACTGCCCATTCTCTAACACCTTGTGAGCATTCCAGCCTTTGCCTCGTCTTCCTCCTGGATCCTTTGCTACCTCTGTGAAGGGAGGGAGAGCCCATATCAGCTTTGGGATCCTCCTTTTCCTGGGCTCACCCTTGTTTCCTGAAAATTTCCAAACATTCCTTGGTTTTCATGGTTCTCCTTTGTGCAGCCCACTGTAAAAACCCATCTTTTTCAGAGCAAATAATATACATGGCCGTTAGGTTTGTTCCAGGTGGGAACCCGAAAATTATGTCTGGGACTGAATGTGGTTAATAGAAAACCGAGGTTTGTGAATCGATAGCCACAGGAGTCTGGAGAGTCCCTGGAGGTTGTAAAATCTAACAGACAGCGGCAGCCAGCATTCCTGTCCCCTCGTAAGGACTGAACTACCGCCTCCCTTATCTCTGCGGGATGACACTGACGTAAGTGTCCCAGAAATTGGTTGTTTAAAAAAAATTTTTTTTTATTGCTGCAGCTGTTCTGGCCCAGGTACTCACTCGCCCCTGAGAAACCCTCTATAAAACCCAAGGCTTTCCCCTCCCTCGGCGTGGACTATTTTCCGCCTCCACCCACCTGCACCCAGAAGCTCAAAATAAACAGCATTTTGCTACACATGAGGCTTTGCATGTCTCTCTCTTGGCTCCGGACCTAACAATGGCCATAGCTAGATCGTTCCTTCTGTCCTTAAGAGGCTTCGGTGATTATTCCCAAACAAAATTCTGGGCTGTAGTTAACATTCCCAATTGGCTGTTAAAACCTGAAGGTGAGGCTTGGTGGTTCTTTCAAAAGGATCAGTTCTTCTCTTCCTCCTTCGAAATTAGTCTCCTTAAATCCCAAATTTTGGAGGCAGTTTTCACAGCTTTAGCCTTCATTAAGAGCAGTGTCTAGCCAGGGAAGGTGGCTCAGGCCTGTGATCCTAGCACTCTGGGAGGCCAAGGAGGGAGGATTGCTTGAGTTCAGGAGTTCAAGACCAGCCTCGGCAAGAGTGATACCTTGTCTCTACTAAAAAAATATAAAGAAATTAGACAAGCAAGTAAAAGTAGAAAAAATTAGCCGGTGTGGTGGTGCACACCTGTAGTCCCAGCTACTCAGGAGGTTGAGGCAGGAGGATCACTTGAGCCCAGGAGTTTGAGGTTGCTGTGAGCTAGGCTGACGCCACAGCACTCTAGCCCGAGCAACTGAGTGAGACTCTGTCTCAAAAAAAAGAAAAAAGAGCAAAGTCTAATGACTTGATTTTTCTATAGCATCCATTGGGGATAGGTTTTTGGAGCAAAGCCTCTAAATGTGCATGATGTCTTAAAGATTCAAAATTTGAGGATTTCCCTTTCTCTGGAGTCTAGCCTTAAAATTTTTTACCTGAGAGTTTTGATGATTCTCTATATTCTCAAAAGTCTTTCTTTTTTTTTTTTTTTTTTCCAGTTTTAAGGTCCAAAATCCTAATCCATGCAACGACATGGATGAATCTCAAAAGCATTCCTAAATGAAATCAGCCAGGCTCACAGTTATGTGTCAATCTGACTGGACCGTAGGTGACCAGGTATTTGGTTAAACATTATTCTGGGTGTGAGGTGAGGGTGTTTCTGGGCAGACTGAGAAAGCAGATTTCTCTCCCCGGTGTGGGTGGGCCTCATCCCATCTGCCAGTCACCTCAGGGCCCAGTCGAGGGACACCAGCAATCCTGTTGCTTCTGTTTCTTTGGGGAACCCTGACTGACGCAGGGCAAGTCTAAAACCTATCATAATTTCAGAGCATTGATAAATGTAGGCATGAAAACAATATCTTGAGATACATTACAATACGTGTGCAACGGCTATAATATGATACGAAAATATCCGTGACTTACAGCTGTGACAAAGTCGTAAGAACCGCAGAACTGCTAACACTACTGTGGTTTGTTGCCCACTTTCATAACTGAAGGAAGGCAATGCTAAATTTCAGCTGCAGGCTAGTGAAAACAAAGATGTAATTTATTCCCCATCTTGTGAACGCTGCTGATGCTCCGCCTGATCCCCTCAGATCTCTTCTAGGGGTTCTGTGTGGGCCCATCCCGCAGCTTCTACCAGCCTTCTTTCGTCAGCTCTCCCTGACGGCCCTGGGGCTGCTGCAGTCCTTTGTCTGCAGACTCAATCTCTGTATCTAAGTCCCCAAAGGCAGCCCGCGGCAGATGACTGGCTGGTGAGGCTGTGTGAAAATCCAGCTCCTTTGCCCTGCACAGAGACGAGTTGTTACTTCTGCTCCAGCGTCCCGCTGTGGGATCAAGCTGAGGTTGGGACTTTGTCTGCAATCGCTCCCACCATTATTCCGCTTTTCCCTCATGCCCGGTTACTCCTTAGTATCTTACTTGCACGTGAGTCCTCATCTCAAGGTCCGCGTCCAGAGAAGCTTACTCAATACACGATCCACATTTACAGAACCCCTAGGTCAAGAATCCCAGCTCTAGGGGAGGTGGTTGGAAAGAGTCTGAGTGCTGGTGTGTTTGGGGTTTACCTGTCTGCTCTCAGCAAATTATAAGAGAGTGGGGAGCCTCGGCTAGAATCGAGCTGGGCTGAATTCAAGCAGAGATCGAAAAGGGTAAAGAAAACCCAGAGATCACGGGTTTTACAGGGCTGGAAAATTCTACTTCTTCTGGACCCCAAATATTAAGGGATAAGATTGGAAAAGCCTTGAGTGACAAAGTCTCAGTAAGACATCTAAGTAAACAAAATGACACAGCCATGTAGCAATTAGATTAAAGATGATCCCTCACCTGCCAAGCCATAAGGTAACCACCTTTTAGGTGAAAGAGCTTATCATGGGGGTGAAGAAGCAAAGAAGTAAGAGGCTTGACAGCTGGATTTAGACATGGTTGCCAAATTTAGCAAATGAAAACATGGGACACCCAATATTTTATCTGGCAACCTTATGTCTAGAAGATAACTTTGGGAGTAGTTACAGACACCTGAATCTTTCTGACAGCAAAGATCAGAAACATACCAAGTTTTCGAGGGAATTGTCTTGACAAAGAAACCACAAGCCTGACCATAAGAGTTTTTGCCTACCTAGGGAACTTAAAAATAACCTCAAGCCTCCAAATTTGCCCGGGTAGGAAGCACGCTATGAAAGCCTCCAAGACAACGTGCTCTTCAAAGCCTACTGCAGAGGTGGCCATAAAGGATAATGAATATGGAAGAGCCTCTCAGAAGATGGAGACAGGCAGGAAGATCTCTTGAGGCCAGGAGTTCAAGACCAGCCTGGGCAACATAGCAAGACCCCTTCTGTACAAAAAATTTAAAAATTAGTTGGCTGTGGTGGTGCGTACCTATAGTCTTAGCCACCTGGGAGGCTGAGGCAGGAGGATCACTTGAGCCAAGGAGTTTGAGGTTACAATGAGCTACAATGATCATGCCACTGCACTCTAGTCTGGGTGACAGAGTGAGACCCTGTCTCAAAAAAAAAAAAAAAAGATGGAGCCAGGAGTTACAGAGAAAAATGGTGAACGGAGTTCTCCCAAAAGGTAGGATCATGGTGTAATCAAGGAATTCTCCCCCTCCAAGACAGGGAACTAGAAGTTGTCACAATGCCAGCACAGCTGTTTTTCATAATCGCTAAGGTCTAGCAATTGTGTGTGTCTCCCATTCTTCCCTCTTCTTAACGAGGTTTGGTTTTCAGTGTATAGTTTTTTTGGGGGGGGGTGTTTGTTTTTTGTAGATCATATATCCTAGCTCCACCATTGGATATAAGGGAAAGCAGAAAGACAATTTACAGCAAACTTACTTTCCCAATTCAAGTCACTGGACCATGAGGAGCCCTATTCAGCCCTACATGGAGAAGACTGCATGTCAACAAGAGACCCTAAATTTTGAGCTTGGTGCAATGACCAGAAGGGGCTTTGGGTTGTCTCCCTTGGTGGGAAGAGAGAAGAACGTGTTCTATGTATGGTAAAGGGGTGAAATGCGTATTTGATCACCGTAAGAGTGAACTGAGCAGAGTCCTCTTCTTCCTGGGCACGTAACTAGACCACACTTCCTACCCTCCCTGGAAGTTAGGTGTGGCCATGCCACACTAAGTAATACAGTAACTTCCAGGCCTGGTCTGTAAAACCTCCAGGAGTGATCCTTCCTGCTTTTCCCTGTTTTCAGATGGCTGGAAGGTGATGATCCCCAAAGCAACCTTGGGAACCACATATTAACGACGGCAGAACCACATGATGGACCTTGGGTAGTTACATCACCACTCAGCAGAGACCTGAGAGAACCACCTAACCATGAACACTAACATAATGAAGATTATGTTAGACCACCGAGATTTTGAGGATTCGTGCAAGGCATGGTTCTCAAAATGTGGCTCCCAAAGCAGCAGCATCAGTATCACCTGGCAACTTGTTAGAAATCCAAATTTTCAGTCCTACCCGGATCTATTGGATCAGAAACCATGGGGATAAGGTTGTCTGGGTGATCCTGATACACACTGAAGTTTGAGAACCACTGGTCCAAGAAGACAGCTAATGTTAACTAATGAAACACCCAAGTAGGCAACCCCTAAAGTTGGTCAGTCCACCATTGCTATTGTTCCTCACTTTGGTTCAAGGTGGTGCTATCAACCACTGGTCTAATGCTACCAGCTGAAGATGTCTGTACACTCCTGACCCTGATCTCAGCACAGGCCTTGGTAGACCCTTGAGGGAGAATGGTTCTTTTCATGCAGTGATAAGCTCATTCGAGGTTGCTTTCCAACAGAGTTCTGTTAGTACTTGGTTTCCCGAGATCTTGGCCTGCTGACCTCATCGTCCAGACACCACAGAAGGACTCTGTGAATTAGGATGATGAACTCACCCAGTGTGCCTGGGACTTTCCCGGCTTCAGCACTGAAAGTCCCGTGTCCCAGTTCCAGGCAACTGAGGACGTTTGGTTACCTTAGTCAGTGTTGGTTAAAATGTTCACCCTTGTGACCCCGGCCCTCTTTCCTCACAAGAATGGTCCACAGCCCAACAGGTCAGGCGACTTTTTATTTTCGACTTTCAAGCACCAAAGTTCTAATTACACTGTCTTTCCCTGACAGTTGACCCACTCACCTTTGAAGCTAGATGCCTTGATTGCCTCCTGGGGTCTCTGCGTGCTCCCTTATGTGGGTGTCTGATGTTGAGAAGGCCAGTTTCAGCACTGATGAGTGAGGAAGGTCACTTTCCAACAACTCACCAAGGCGGGGGGGCGTGGAGCAGGGACCCACATTTTCTACTTAAACATCTCCTACATTTTTAAGCCTGTGAGAGGATAGGATATACCCTGGCTTTATAAAGCAAGGTAAAATGTTAACTTTGGAATGAATAACATACAATGAGAATTGAGGAAACGGAAAGACAAGGATTATTTTTCCTTTAATTTCCTCAGGACTTCTTCCCAGCACTAGTTTTCAGTGGTGGGCCTGGGGTGCGTATCTAAATTAGGCGAGGGCAATATTTTGAAGTACAAATTCCCCACTGACAGAGCCCTGGGTACGGGGCGGGGGGAGGGGCATCTATGTTTTGAAAAAAGCTCAGATGATTCTGATGTCCCTTTTCTTCTGTTAATCGTGGTATGACAGTGGGGTTTGTCAACTTCAGCACTATTGACTTTGTAAGTCTGATAATGCTTTGTTGTGGGGTTGTCCTGTGTGCTGTAGGATGATTGGCAGCATCCTGGCCTCTACCCACTAGATGCCAACAGCATCCTACCTCCCATTACCATAACCGAAAATGTCTCTGGGTATTATTAATGTAAAACCTGGATGTAGGGTTGCCAGAAAAACTATAATACATGGGACATGTGCAATATGTGGGACATGATTATACTAAAAAAAATTCATTGTTTATCTGGAATCCAAATTTAACTGGACAAGTACATTTTTATTTGCTAAATTTGGCAACCCGATTTTACCTGGAAGGTGAAATTGCCCCTGGTTACGTTACAGCAAGGCTAGATATGGTTTGTGAAATCCATAGACAAAAATAAAACCCGCACAATTTAATACCATCTCACCAAAGACACGTTTTAGATACATGCTTTAAAGAAAGACACATTTTCCATATGTACTTTAAAGAAACAGTCAGAAAGAAATTGAACAACAGGGACTCATAAATGTAACTAAGCACTCATAAAACAAACAGAGAACGATTCTATGAAGGCAGGGATCTTTGTTCTGATATATCCCAGCTGCCTTAAATAGTGCCTGCCACCTAGTAATCATACAATAAATGTTTGTTGAATGAATGAATGAAAGCATTGGTATTGTTACGTGTGGGATGAAAATGTGATTGATTGTACACGTCCCTGTAAATAATGATACTGACGCCTTTCTCCAGAAAGAAGATGATTCTGTCTTGCATCCTGTTCACAGTGCTGCAGAAACAAACCGAAAGGACCAGCGTCTAAGTGAGAGAGGGATGTGTGAGAAAGAGATGGGGATAAGAACTGGAGCCAAGCCAGTTCTGAAGTCTGCCAGTTCTCTTTCCTCTAGCAAAGAAATGTGGATCAAAGTATTTTATTACTTTGACTTCAGATCCAGTAAATTTAAAGTTTACTTTTGACTCTGAAATATCTTCATCAATAAGGGAATGAATTTGGGCCGTTCAATCAACTCTGCCTCATTCCATGCCCTTCCTTGCTGCCTTCCTGGAGCCCTTTCCCTCAGCGAGCTGGCCCAGGGTGCTAACTGGGCCTCGGATCCTGCATGCTTCAAACTCATTAAAGAGCCAGGGTTGAGCCAGACATGGTGGCTCACACCTGTAATCCCAGCATTTTAGGAGGCCAAGGTGGGAGGATTGCTTGAGGCCAGGAGTTCAAGACCAGCCTGGGCAACATAGCAAGACCCCATCTCTATAAAAAATAAAAAATTTGCTGGGCATGGTGGCACATACCTGTAGTACTAGCTACCTGGGAGGGCGAGGTGGGAGGACCGCTTGAGCCCAGGAATTCGAGGTTACAGTGAGCTATGATGACACCACTGCACTCCTGTCTGTGTGAAAGAGTGAGACCCTGTCAATAAAATACACACTATATATATATATATATACACACACACACACACACACACACACACACACATATATTTTAAAGCCAGGGTTGGTTCAAGGACCAACTTCAGATTTGGGGATCAACCCTATTTTAAATTCTTATTTAATGTTCAGGCCCAGATACAGTGACATGAAGTTTTACCAACACAGGAGGGAAATTCTAAGATGCACTCAAATGTGTTAGGGTGTGAGCTAGTGCACGCAGGTTTTGAGAAAGATTTTTCCAGGCAAAGATTAGGATAGAAAGAAGAAAAAGTTTATTTTACTTTTCCGCACAGGAAAAAGGGCCAACACAGAAGAGGAAGAGGGACAGTGTGTTGGCGCAGAAAATCGGTCGGATTTGGCAGGAGGCGGAGCTCAAGCGGTGATGCCAGCGATGGGGAGCGGCTGTAAACAGAGACAAAGCTTCGCTCACTCGCCTGCGCCCACCTCCTGCTGTGTGGCCGGTTCCTGACGGACCGGTACCGGTCTGCAGCCCAAGGGTTGGGGCTGCAGTTCCAGAGGCTGCCTGCCTCTCTTGGCTTGAGCCCTGTGTTATTCCAGACCTCTGCTTCCATCATATCTCCTCCTACACGCAGTCTCCTGCCTCCCCCTTATGAGACCTGTGTGGTTGTTTTGGGCTCATCTGGATAATCTAGGACTGATTCCCTCCCCATCTCGAGATCCTTAATTTGATCACATCTGCAAAATCCATTTTACCGCGTGAGGTAACGTAATCTCAGGTTCCAGAGATTATGAAGTAGGCATCTTTGGGGTGGGGGACAGGGTGTCATTATTTGCTTACTACACTGGGCAAGGAGTTTATCCTAGTTGTGGTGGACACATTTCTCTGAATTATACACAGATAATACAGGCCATTTTCTCACTGACGCTCTTTTCCCAAAGGATAACAGGGGCAACCTGAATGCCATGCCTCTGGAAAGAGAGGCGGGGAGAGACATACTATCTCTCGTACATGATGGAGAAGTGGTGATAGGAACGGGGCTACTTTCTGAGAATAAGCAGGGACCATCTAAAACCCTGCCATGTCAAGGGTTTGATAACATTGAAGTCACAGTAGCAACTCCCAAGACAAGTAGAATTTTGGGGAGCAGTGACCCAGAGCCTGGAAGTGGGCTGCACAGCCCCTTTGTCCTTTTGCATAAGCAGTCAAATCACACATGACAGTGACAAATGATCGTGTTGCAGCAAAACGCCTAACAACACGGGCTCGGAGTAGCCGCGAGCAGAATCCCAGCTCGCTGGCTCTGCTGTTTACTAACTGGGTGATCTTGGATGACTTGTTTAACTTCTCCAAGCGTGTTTTCTAATCTGTAAAATGGGAATAATAACAGTTTACGGGTTTGTTGTTAGGATTATATGTGTGCAAAGTGCTTAGCACAGTGTCTGACGCACCGTGATCACTAGTCAGTAAATTAACTATCATTATTATAACTGGAATAAATCTGAGGAAAGATGTTAAATGAGAATGGTACCACCTAACACAGCAAAATACCCTATAATCCTCTACAAATCTCTCCCCAAAGTCCCACTCATCATAGCAATTGCTACCCAAATTGTTCTTTGTCTCGTCCGAAATTCCCACCCTTTCTGGGTCTCTTTCAGGCCTCTCCTGTATGGATTCTTATTTAGGCCTGTTGCATTCTGCTTCTCTGCCCATTTAACTGATGAGTACAACAAAGGCACAATACTGAGCAATGAAAAGACCCTTTTAAAAGGGGTTGGAAGTTGTGGAAACAAGTTTGTGAATTCTTTCACTGGCCTGTTTTTGCCCCGTCAACTTCATTTACTGTGCTCACACTCTCCCAGCTTGCAACCTTGTTCCTGTGTGCTGAAGCTTTGGAGAACCATGTAAGTCAACCTTATTTATGCTCAGTTTAGAATTCTGCGACATTTGTTAGAGTCTTTGATGTCTGACTAGAGAAAAATGTATCTTCTCAATAGTGACTGCTCTGGAAAGTTCTTATTAGCTACTGGCTACAGGTTTCCTCTATCCAAGGAGGACATCTAGAGGCTAGTTGTAGCCTATCCAGAAATGCTTTCCAAATTGTTTTCTTCACAGATCCCATCGGGCATCATAAATACACATCCAACAAGTTCAACTAGAATAAATACTAATGGATAGCTAATTTTAAGGGAAGAAACAAACCTAAGGAGGTTACATTTACTTTCCAGGCAAGCAGTACATTACAGGGTACAGAAGAACTCACAAATGTAATGAGTGGGGAGAATAGTTTCGAAGGACATTTTGGGGCCAGTTGGAGAAATTTGAGTGTCGACTCAATGTTGGTTGACGTGATTGAGTTAATGTTGATTTTTTTTAGGTATGGGTAAGACATCGTGCTTGTGTGGGAGAACGTCCCTGTTCTTAGGAGATGCGGGCTTGGATATTTAAGGATAATGTAGGAGGACATCTATGACCTACTTTTAGATGTTTTGTTGAAAGGGAGGTGTGTGCACCACACAGACAGTGACAAAGCAGCTGCAGCAGGATGTCAACGGTTGGTAAATCTAGGTGGGGGGGATGCAGGTATTCATTACATTGTTGTTTCAACTTTTCTGCAAATTTTATTTTTTCAAAGTAAAAATAATTAGAATGCAAAAGCATTAAGCAAAGCCACTTAAAATCTTATCTGAATTTGTATCTCAGCTGTTGTGACATGTTACGCTGTTTTGTTCTTATGTTGAAATTTAACTTTTTATGTCTTCCATTCCCACTGTCATCACTCACATGGTTATCCTCTGCTCTTTGTGTGACTCATACAACATGCAACAAACACAAACGTTTGCTGATGCTAGGAAAAAGGTGATAGAGGACTTTCTAACTCTCCAATCGTGCTACGGTTCTCTCCGGTCTTACTTGGAGCCTTTCCCCCACGCCCGCTTCCCTGGCTGACTCATATTTATCCTCCAGGTTCCCAGGCCAGGGACGTCTTCCTGCCCTCTTCTGTGCTCTTTGGTCATTTCCCCTGTGTTAGCACTGACTGCACTGTGCATTCTAATTGTTTTCCTGACTGAATTCCTGGACTAGACTACACTTTCCTTGAGGAGAAGGGAATTTTGTCTGCTTTTTCTTTTCTTCCTTTTTTTTTTTTTTTTTTTTTTAGCAACTGTAAGCCTAGTCCCTGGTACAGTAGCTGGCACACAGTAAGAGCTTAAAAAATACTGAGTGATTGGCCAATGATTGGTCACTGGGCGACCAGTGTTTTAAAGAGCCAAACTGGATTACAGCCATACTAGAACCCTCCTATATATATGTAAAACATTCGTTAGGAGAGTAGGGAGAAAGCCACTGATCAGGGAAGTAGGATGTGGCTGAGCAGCTTTTGCTGTGTTTTTTTTTTTAGCCAAACTAAAAGCTGGCACCCTCGGGTTGGCGATAGGCAAGTTGCACGGGACGGAGGAGACCAAGACTCCGGGCCAGAGCAGTAACTAGGAAGGTGCTCCGGAGGTGCTGCCCCGCATGCCGGTCTGTGAACCAGACTTCAGGTGGGTCTAGAGGTGGACGTAGCCTTTGGGTGCTCTCCACACGTGAGCGTACAAATGCACGTGTGCCAGAATCCCCCTGCCGGACAGACACTGTCGGGAGAAGCAGCTGGAGTTGGTCGTCTCATTCCCTTACGTGTGTGGCACCAGTTCTAAAGAGCCCCATGTTAGGAGGCCTCAGATGAGCAGCTCTCTTGGTTCTCTGTCCCTCAAGCCACTCTCATTCTGCCTTTGAAGATACTCGATGGCCTGGTGCGGTGGCTCACGCCTGTAATCCCAGCACTTTGGGAGGCCGAGGTAGGGGCATCGCTTGAGGCCGGGAGTTCTGAAAAATTTTTAATTGTAATGTTTAAATGTGTAATTGTATAAAGAAACAGAAGTTCTTCATTAGCATTCAGTAGTCCCTTTTTACTTGCTGTTTAACTTGCCCGACTCTTACAATGGCTTACTTTCTCATCAATTTCTTCCATTTCTAGCTTACATTTCTGCACAAGAGATTCCTATATACTAACTTAGATTATTATGCTAATTGTGTTAATCTGGGAAATAATTGTGAAGCTGTTGGTCAATTTTTCCTTCTTAAGTTTTACAGCTGACGCTTTCTGGTTTTAATACATTTCAGCTGCATTTCAAGAGTGTGGGTTCCGGGTATTCAAGGTAGAAGGTGAAAGGTGTTTTATGACCGAGGCTCTGACATCATGGAGCTGATTCTGCCATATCCATCGGTCAAGGCAAACCACAGGATGAGCTCAGATTCAAGAAAAGAGAAACAGGCTAGACACTCTGAAGCACGTGAATGTCGTAAGTTAAAGCACAGAACTTGTGAAATTGAAGTTGGATTGCGAATAAGTTACAGTTTTAGTACCAAAAATTGAAAAAGTCTTGTTTAACTTGGCTGTCCTTTCCTGGTGACATTTTTTGTTAAGTTCGGAAGCAGTCTTATTTCCAAAAGATGAGTCATTTTCTTCACTGTTTTCACTATTTGTAGAAGTTGGGCTCGTAAAGGTTGTTGGACTCTAAAAATGTTATATTTTTTATACTAATAGCATATGCTTATATGACACTTATTAAATGCCAAATACTGTTTTAAGTACTTTATACATACTAATTTCATTCTCACAATAGTCCTATACCACAGGTATAATACTATTTGTTATCATCATCACTTTACAGATGATGAACTGAGACACAAAAAGGTTAAGTACTTTGCCTAAGAACAAACAGCTAATAAGTATCAGAGACAAATTATGAACCTAAGCAGTCTGCTTCAGAGTCCCGGCCCTTAATCACTGGTCTATACTGAAGGCTGAGCATCCGTTATCTGAAATGCTTGGGACCAGAAGTATTTCCGATTTGGGGATGTTTGGTTGCACATAGTGAGATATCCTTTAGAGATGGGATCCAAGTCTAAACCCAAAATTTATTTGTTTCATATACACCTTATACACATAGCCTGAATGCACTGTTTCATAGTATTTTTAAAATTTTGTGCATGGGCTGGGCGTGGTGGCTCATGCCTGTAATCCTAGCACTCTGGGAGGCCGAGGTGGGCAGATTGTTTGAGCTCAGGAGTTCGAAACCAGCCTGAGCAAGAGCGAGACCCCGTCTCTGCTAAAAATAGAAATTAGCTGGACAACTAAAAATATATAGAAAAAATTAGCGGGGCATGGTGGTGCATGCCTGTAGTCCCAGCTCCTGGGGAGGTTGAGGCAGAAGGATTGCTTGAGCCCAGGAATTGAGGTTGCTGTGAGCTAGGCTGATGCCACGGCACTCTAGCCCGGGCAGCACAGTGAGACTCTGTCTCAAAAAAAAAAAAAAATTCGTGCATGAAGCAAAGTTTATGTTAAGTACTTATGTGTGGAATTTTCCACTTCTGGCACTTTGCTGGTGCTCAAAAAGTTTTGAATTTTGGAGCATTTAGGATTTTGGATTTTCAGATTTGGGATGCTCAATCTGTATATTTATCTATTTTTATATACCATGCATGAATTAGCAGAGAAATCAAACTATTATCCACAAACTGAAATTCTCTCAGATAATAAAAATAAAATAAACCAAATTCTGGTGCTATGATCATTTTTATCACTTGCCAATAAATAATTTTCAGTGGTTGCAAACACTTTGGGAAATGAAAGAAAAAAAGGTATTTTAAAAACAGGAAGACTTTAATCCAAATGGAAAATTCATATTCTATTCAGTGTTATAGTATTTCTGTTCCTATGGGGGGGTAATTTCAGTTATTTCTGGCCACACCCTAGATGGCAATGGAATAATTTCATAATGCTCTTATAATAGTGAACATCTATGTCAGTGGATGGTCCATCTAAGGTCAGGGCGGCTCATGAAAGACGTGTAATGGAGAGCTACAGCCACCTTTTCCTCCAATCCTATATTCCCAGTGGTTGTTTTGTTCTTCATTTGCAATGACTCCCATCCTGTCTACTTTAATTTTAAGCAAAATTTCAGTGTGGTACCTCCAATAACTGATTCTTTTTATAAAGCAAATAGGAAACCCAAAGGAATAGCAGGAGAATAATCAAGTTTTTTTTGAGAATTTAAAAAAACTGGATCAATATTAAGATGCAAGAATGCACAGTAGGGGGAATGGTGAGAGAACTGTATACAGTATGGGTGTGTATGTATATACAATGCTTCTCTCCTGCTTCATTCGCCCTCTTTAGACAACATAAGCTAAAGATGAGTAAGTTCTGACTCAAAAACAGGGTCAAAGGTATATATATATTTTCTTCTTTGTCATCAAAAGAAGACTTGACCACGTGCACGGTATATAAAGCATGTCAGTGGGAAGAATAACTTACTGTCAGGCATTGTAAAGGAAACAGAAACACACATAGATGGTAAAGGAGTGCAAGAGGAATTCATGGTGATATAATATTAGGAACGGGGCTACAGTTCTTTGCCAATGAAATTATAGAGGGCACACAACCCAGGTGAGTGCAATTTAACATCACGAAATAATTTCTAAAAATTAAAAGGAAATAATAATGTAGCATTTTACTATCTTCATGTGAATTTTACACAATTGTAACTCTAGGTCTGCCGCTGACAAAGGCATTGTAGGGATCCTCAGCTGGATGGCGAGGACCAAATGCCTTCTGCTTCTCTGCCCAGCTGTGCCTGCACCTGAGCCGCACGCGTGGTGGCACCCGGCCCTCGACTGACTGATTTGACAGCTGGAGGTGGAACCCGGGAGGCTGGAGACCGCCCAACCCCACACGGCGGCAGCGTGCGGAGCGGAACACGGGCGGGGGTCGAACAAGGCGGACTCCGACGCGGGAGGCCGAGGTGCGGCGACGGGACCAACAGGACGGAAGACCTGAAGCAGCAGAGACCGCAAGAGAGGTGGGCACCGGGGGCCCCATCCTGCGACGAGGCGGCGGCGCGCAGCGGGGCCGGGCCTGGGCGGGGCCGCCGGGAAGCCCGCCCTCGGAGCGGCGGAGGTGACTGGGCGGGCGGCGGGCGGGAGACGCTCTGTCCCACGCTTTCCCAGTGCTCGGTGGTTTAAAGATGGCGGTGGCGGCGGCGGCGTTGGGGGCGCGGAGTCGCGGGAGGAGGAGGGGAAAGGAGAACCTGTGAGTCGCCTAGAGGCAGCGAGGCGGCTGCCGTGAGGAGTCCGGGTGCCGAGCTGCCCGCGGCCCGGCCCCAGGGCCGGGGCCGGGGCCTGGGCTGGGAAGGAGAGGCCGGAGCCACGCCAGGAGCCCGAGGCCGGAGCCCAGGAGGAATGTGACCAGGGGTCGGCGGGGGCGCGGGAGTACGCGAGCACAGGGATGGGGCAGCAGGTGGGCCGCGTCGGGGAGGCTCCGGGGCTCCAGCAGCCTCAGCCCCGCGGGATCCGGGGCAGCAACGCAGCCAGGCCCTCCGGCCGCAGGCGGGACCTGGCGGGGCGCACCGCAGAGACCGGCTTCAATATCTTCGCCCAGCATGGTGAGTGTGTTCCGGAGCCGGCGCGCGGGCGTGGGGGAGGCCGGGCGGGGGCGGGGAGGGAGGTGGACGGGCAGCCCGGGGGGTCGCGGGGCTGGAGGGGCGCCCGGGAGTGGGGGCGGCATCTGCTGCCATCTGGCCAGTCACGGGAGGCGAGTCACACCCCTCCCCCTCCTGTCTCCAGCCTGGCTGGCAGCTCCCGGGGGCGGAGAAGGCACGAGAAGTGGTCTCAGGGACCGTGGAGGGACTGTCCTCTACCCTGGGACAGGAGTGGCGGCTGGAGGAGGACAGTGGATGGTATCCCCGGGGGAGGGAGGATGAAAGGAGGGTCCGCTCGATCCGGAAGGTGCAAGTATAAACCGGTTATTAGCGGAGGGAACATGAGTTGTAGCCCAGGGGGTTGGGAAATAAGAACTGAATCTCGGGAGGTCGAGGGTGTAAAGGCGAATGTAAAAAGCAGGTGACGAGCGGTGTCAGGATAGTGAACTGTGAAGAGTGCCCCGAAGTACCCTTCTGTAGGAAAGATAAGGGTAGGCTCTTACGACTTCTGGCATTTTTGTGTTCTTTTTTTTTTTTTAAACTAGAAATGAAGGGCTTTGCCAAAACCTCAGTAATGCGCTTTTAGTGGGACACAATTCTGGGATGGCTGGCAGGGGCTAGAGGTTGGTACGCACGGTTAGGACCTAAGTCTGGATATGAACAAGTTTTTCTTTGTACCGTGCGGATATGTGTATGCCTGTACATACTTACACGTATATATCCTCTATATAGTCTGGAATCTGTTACTTTGGTCTCATTATGTATTTTTAGAATAGTTGTCTCCAAACTCTTTTATCACACATTCTTATCACTAAAAATTTTGAGTATATATTTTAATAATTTATATATCTTTATTAATTATATACATGTACTATGGCACTTATCTGTTATGCAATTTATAAACATACACAGAAAAAGAATTTAAGAAAGGATGAGGTGAAAATAATGTGTTCTTAGAGTTCTAATAGGTTTTTTCGTGCAGCCCAGTGGTTACTTTTGCATGTTCTCAGAGGTGTACTCATGCTACTTTTGAGACCACTTTTCTAGTGGAAGGAAGAGTAGAGGGGAAAAAACAAAATTGACCTTCATGGGGTTGAGATACCCTAAGTCCAGAGAGGGAACAAAGAAACAGATGTGAACTCAATAGAAAGGACTGGATAGTTGAAATTGGATGAGAGGTAGCAAGCTGGAGTTTCACTGATGATGCATATAGAAACTAAAAAAGAATAAAAGAGGCAGGGTGTTTTATACTACACGATTTAGGGAAGGGAAGAAAAAAAAAAGAAATGTAAACTATTTGTTAGAAGTGGAGTTTTGAAGGAAGTAGTAATAGATGGTAGCATGCAAAGGAAGAGATGAACCCACTGGGTGAGTTGTGTCAGAGAGTTCTAAGTTTGGAGTTTGTAAATAAGCTGAGCGTTTCTTAATGAAGGAGATACAGATGATTTGGGGCCATTCAGCTTTACATGTCTCTATTTAAGATGTGCTTCAATGTCTCTTTAAGGAATATGAACATTTTATGAAGGCGCTATATCAGATAGTCTTTATTAAAATCACTTCCTAAAACATAGAAGAAAAGAATGGATTAATAGTTTTCAGGGAAGAAATCATGTAAGTAGCTTTGCTTTGTTGTAAGTGTTACTGTGCATTAAACTTGGCCCAGTGGGCAATAGTTGATCCTCTCTCTCTAGTATCTGACTCCAGACATAAGATTTTTCCAAGAAGAAAGAAGTCATGTGGAATGAAATAGGAAGAGTTATTAGGTTGGATAAGATTTGCATCTATGGAGCAAGAAAAAGCAGCCTGGGCAGGAGAAACAACTTGACCAGGAACAATGGGAATAGATATAATTTGTTGATGCGATAGTGAGGAGACATCTGTCAGGAGTGAAACAGCATGATGAATTGGAAAAAAAAAATCCTAGAGCAAAAATCGGAAGAGTCAAATTCTGGTCCTGGCTCCACCTGGCTGGGTGATTTAGTCACCATCTTTGGGTTTCTTTATTTGTAACATGAGGTTGGGCTGGATGATCTCTAAGATACCTTCTTGCTTTAAGGTTTTATGATTCTAATTGAGAGGCAGTGGGAAGAAGACTTTGAATAGGTTGGATGGGACTAGGTTATGGAAAATACGGCAGAGAAGTTTATATCAGTTTACCTGATGGTCTGGTTTATAGGCTATATCCGTAAATCCAAGCATGACATGCTGAAAGACTCGCCTCGAATGGAGGCAGTGGAAATAGAGAGGAGGGATAAGTTCAGGGGACAGTTCATTCATTCAACAAACAGAAGTTTTTTTGAGCACCTGCTATGTTCCTGGCTTTGGGAATGTTGCTGTGACCAGAACAAGAGCCCTGCCCTTGTGGAACTTAATGGACTTCATAATTTGATAAAGAAAATGAAAGAAGAGAGATCACTTTGGACTATTTGTTAAGGACGTGGGTGCTGAAGCCATTCCGCCTGGATTTGAAACCTAGCTTGGCTGCTTAGGAGCTGTGTGACCCTGGGCAAGTTATTTAACCTTTTTGTGCCTTGGATTCTCCACTCATAAATTGGGGATAATGAAAGTACTTAGTATTAAATGAGTTAATACATGTAAAACACTTAGAATAGTGCCTCGCACATAGTATGAGTTAAATGTGTGTTAGCTGCTGCCATTACTAGTACTACCATTATTATTAAAAATAGGATTAAGTCAAAAGTTACACCAGGGTTTTGAACTTGGCTAAAAGGGATGATGGTGATTCTGTCAACAAGTTTGGAAGTTAGAAGATGATTGAAAGGATGGGAATAGGGCAAGTTTGTTGCCAAAGACAAGCATGAAAATAATGGAATTAGCAAATATTATAGGAAACAAAGGTGAATTGAGTAATGGTTTTTAGACATATGAGTGTTTAAAGACTTTTCTGTAGATTGGAGTTTCTCAGCCTTGGCAGTGTTGACATTTTGGGTTGGATAATTCTTTGTTGTGAAGGCTGTCCTGTGCCTTGTAGGATGTTGAGCAACATTGCTGGCCTCTATCCACTGCATGCCGGTGGCACCCTCTTTTCTGCCCCTTAGTTATTACAATCAAAAATGTCTCTAGACATTGATAGGTCCCCTAGGGGGCAAAATTGCCTCAAGTTGAGAACTACTGCTTAGAAGCAAGTGGTAGACGCTGAATTCAGTGAATAAATGAATTAGATTCAAAAACTCCTGAATGGATAATATCATTTGACATCTACATGAAAAATCTAGATCCTGGAACTAGTGTACAAATCACTGTCTTGGCAATATTAAGGTATTAGCACAAAGTTTCATACATGAAAGTTAGGTCTGTTAGGCTTTTGAGTTTACATGTGGGTTTTAATGTAAGTCAAATATCATATTTAATCAGTCAAAATACACAGGCGTTACAGAAATGGTTTATCAGAGTCCATTTTTCTCTCTTTAGCCAAAATGGTAATTTTTTTCATACTTAACAAATTGACTGCCATACTAGAAAAACAATTTTTTTTCCCTGGAGCCATGGCGTTTTATTAAAACAAGACGAAACTTTCTAATTTATTATTTTTTATTTTCTGTGCGTGAGTTATATGCAACTCAATCTACATCTTTAGAATTAACTTGTCAATATTAATTGTAACAGTAAGAACATCAACAAATAAGATTTTCAGGAACCAACTGCAGGGTTTTGCTTCATGAGGCTCCAGGCTCCAAACTAGCCTGAGTTAAATACAACTCATATGGCAGTCAATGTGTTAATAATATACGTAAGCTGTTATAATAAGTTGCCTTGCCAAAGGTGATTTTTGTGACTGTAGTTTAGAAGGAATAAAAATAATGGGCCATTTTGGGTATGAGAGAAGTGAGTGCTGTGTGACTTTTCTGAACTCTGCTATTAAACCTTTCTGGTAAGCTGATGTTTTGTGACTAGTAATCTAGTCTTGAACACTTACTTGTCTTTAAATATCTGACATACCTTTCAACAGCTGAATGATTTCACTTCAACTTTTTACTTCCTTCTCTCACTTATTTTCTGAAAATTCTATTAGAAATTGACTTTAAATTATGAAGTTTTGAATAATGAAAATTTTCCCTTAAATCAAACTCATTATTTTAAGTGAGCTGATTTATTATTTTTTCTTTTGGATGTATAGTTCAAGTTTTAATCTTTGCAGAATAAGGATGTAAGCACCCCAGGTTGAAGATGATATTATAGAAAAGAACAGAAAGGCTGTTGAAGATAATTTTAATTATGGTGACCTAGCATAGTGGTCATTGATTCTTGTGAGAACTAAACTTTTTAAAAAAGAAATCAACTGTTAGATTTTTTTTTTTTTTTTTTTTTTTGAGACAGAGTCTCACTCTCTTGCCTGGGGCGAGTGCCCTGGCGTCAGCCTAGCTCACAACAACCTCAAACTCCTGGGCTCAAGCAATCCTACTGTCTCAGCCTCCTGAGTAGCTGGGACTACAGGCATGCGCCACCACGCCCGGCTAATTTTTTCTCTATATATTTTTAGCTGTCCAATTAATTTCTTTCTATTTTTGGTAGAGACGGGGTCTCGCTCTTGCTCAGGCTGGTCTCGAACTCCTGAGCTCAGAACGATCCGCCCACCTTGGCCTCCCAGAGTGCTAGGATTACAGGCGTGAGCCACCGCCTGGCCTGTTAGATTTTTATTAACCTCCAAATCTGTAAGTTATACACATATAGTGGTGTCTGTATTTTTAGCAAAGTGACAAAATAACTTGTGGTACAGATCAGATTCTGTTATTCATCTCAACTGACAGTAGGATCCTAGGTAAAATTATGAAGTCTGAAGTTTTTCTGTAAGTGTCTTCAGTCTGCTTTAAAAAAACAATGAAAACCAAACAAAAGAAAAACCAGCATCTCCTCGTCCCCCAACCATTGTATGTTGTTTTTTTTCTCTTTATCAAAATAGGAAATGATGATAATAACATTTATGTAGTTTTTTAACAGTTTATGAAGACCTTTTATGACTTTCATCTCATTTGACCTTTACAGCTGCTCTGAACTAGGTAAGGCAGGTATTAATTTTCCCATTATATAGATGAAGAAGAGTTTAGAGAATTAAGTGACTTCCCAAGGTCACATAGCTGTTAAGTGATAGAGCTGGGACTGAAACCCAAGTTTTTGTCTGTGAGTCTTGCCATAGGGTAGAGAATGTAAGTTTCTGAATCAGAATTGGATTCAAATCCTGCCTTGTGTCTGACATTGGTACATGATTTACCACTCACAACAGATTGTTGAAAGAATTAAGTAATAAAATCATGTAAGGCTCTTAAGGAAGTGCTGGGCACTAAGTGCTCAGTAAATAGCAGTTTTATTGTCGTTATTTACTTCAAGGTTACTGTGAAGATTGTGTGACTTATATGTGAAAATGTTTTGTAAACTAAAGCTCTGCTGTTGTTACTGTGATGGCATGCTGGAGTGTAGAATTCCTTACCATTTTTATTTTATTTATTTTCTCTTAGTTATTGGAGGATTTTCAGAAAGCAAAAAGATAGGGGAATTTTGGGGATCTGAATCTGACTGAAATCACTTTAGGTCTACCTTCCTCTGAAGGTAAAAGTGATATCCTCTCTGGATGATTTGTGTTAGGAGCTGGGTGTCAGAGGGTGCATAGTGCATGATTCCTGCAGACATTTTTTCTTCCCTCAAAGAAATTGAACCAGAAACACTGGC
This sequence comes from Indri indri, assembly GCA_004363605.1. Taxonomy (NCBI): domain Eukaryota; kingdom Metazoa; phylum Chordata; class Mammalia; order Primates; family Indriidae; genus Indri; species Indri indri. Next base: position 485 of record RJWJ010015254.1, on the reverse strand, counting down.
CAATGCTTATGTAAAGTTGATAGAGACCTCATTCTAAGCAGGCCTATTTGTTTGCTAGTTAATGTTTAATGGCTATTTTTTGCAGACAATTTTTTATGACTTTTTGTATTGTAACCTTCTTCATCTAACATCCTTTAAGACCTTTTTTTGCCTTTCTGTATTATTTTTACCTCTGGTTGTAAAGCTTTTTCTTTTTTTTTTTTTTTTGAGACAGAGTCTTACTCTTTTGCCCGGGCTAGAGTGAGTGCCGTGGCATCAGCCTAGCTCACAGCAACTTCAAACTCCTGGGCTCGAGCAATCCTACTGTCTCAGCCTCCCGAGTAGCTGGGACTACAGGCATGCGCCACCATGCCCGGCTAATTTTTTCTCTATGTTTTTAGTTATCCAATTAATCTCTTTCTAATTGTAGTAGAGGCGGGGTCTCGCTCTTGCTCAGGCTGGTCTTGAACTCCTGAGCTCAAACAATCCGCCCACCTCTGCCTCCC
>RJWJ010015253.1:0-36401 GCA_004363605.1 Indri indri | reverse complement strand
TGGAGTTATTCTGATGGGTTTTCCTTTGTATGTTACTTGTTTCTTTTGCCTTACAGCTCATAGAAGGGCCTCTTTAGTGGCTATTTTGGTCAATCTGATGACTGCGTAACGTGGTGTCTTCCTATTTGCATTGAATCTCCCTGGGGTCCATTGAGCTTCTTGTACCCGTATATCTAGATTTTTAGCAAGGCCTGGAAAATTCTCCTCTATTAATTCTTCGAATAGCTTATCCAGCCCCTATCATCCTCAGGTTCAGTTTTTTCACATAATCCCACATTTTTTGTAGGCTTATTTCTTTTCTCTTAATTTTCTGCTTGATTTCTGTGACTGATTTATTTAATTGGAAGGAGTTGTCTTCAGTCTCTGAGATTCTTTTTTCTGTTTGATCTACCCTGTTCTTGAGGCTTTTCATGGTGTTTTGTAGTTCCCTGAATAATTCCTTCATTTCCAGGAGATCAGTTTGATTTTTCTTTAATACTTCAACTTCTTTAGTGAATTTTTCTTCCAAGTCCTGGATTTTTTTTGTGGTTTCTTTGTGTTGGTTATCCATTTTTTCTTGCATATCATTCAGTTTTCTTACAATCCATGTTTGAAATTCTTCTGTCATTTTAGTGTTCTGAGTTTGGTTAATGTCCTTTGCTGGGGAGCTGTTGTTCCTCTTTGGGAGTGTGCCTTCCGTGTGAGTCTTCATACTTCCGGAGTTCTTTCACTGGTTCCTTCCCATCTGGATCAGTTGTTCCTTCTTGCCTTTAGATTTTCGTTTGGATAATGATACGCGGTGTTTAGTTTCTGAGCCAGTAGGTGGTGTTTGTGGGTGAGATTCGACCACACCCTTTATGGTGAATCAGTAGATGCAGTAAAAGGGTGTGCAGGATGACCGCCCTGTCAGTAGGTGGCATTTGCAGGGAGAAGCAAGCTGCAGTGCTGTTTTGGGGTCCTGTAGCCAGCTCTTGTTCCTCTAGAGAGGCCCTCTTGTGCCTCGGGTGGTGGGTGGGGCCCTGGGATTTCCAGGTGTGTCCTTATTCTCCACCTCAGTGGGGGTAGGACCGGGAGTGAGTCTGGGTGGGGCTGGTTGGGTAAGCCTGCCCTCAGGCTCCACAACTGCTGTTAGCAGGGGTCAAAGGTCTGCTCTTTGTTTCTGTGCAAAGCTGCCAGGAGGGGCTGAAATGGCTCCACTCAGCTAAAAGTCTGGGCTTGGGGGGTGGGGCTGTCTGAGACCCACACTCTGGAGCAGGTCTCGCTCCCCTCCACTCTCCCCCTCTCCGTGGCCTCTCCCAGGCCTCTGCCAGCAAGTGGGAGCTCAGGCCAATTGATCTCCCCTGGCTGTGACGTGGGCCGGGAGGTTCCCTACCCAGGATTGTAGCCTGAGCCGGGTGCACAGCCCTCTTTTGGGAGGAGGGTTGCCACTCTGGCATGCTGATCTGCCCCTGAAGGCACACACTCCTCAGTAGGCTCTTTCACAGATCTCTCTTCTGTGCCCTGGGGCAGTGCGATCCTGACCTGGGTGCCTGGTGCCTGGTCTACAGGCCTGTCCCCTGGGCTCTGGAGATCAATCCCTGACCCCACCAGGGGGAGGAGTGCTGGTCTTGAATCACCTACAGGGTGCCCAAGCGAGATCGATTTCACTCCACCTCAGGATTTGCCCTGCTCTCCTGGAGTCTGCAGGCAAGCAGCACCTGGGAGGGCTGGTGGGTAGGGAACTCTCAGTCTGAGTACCCCTCAGTCTGCTGTAGGGCCCCAAAATGAAAGGCCCCATTCCTTGGAGATGCCTCCATGTGATGGCTAAATTGTCTCTCTGGGCACCCACGGGTAGGGAGGGGGAAGGAGAGAATGGAGCACTATGACGTCTGCCAATAGGCTCGGGTCTGCCCCCAGGGAAGTGCCCCAAGGGGGCTAGGAGCCTGGTGCTGAGTCTGCAAGAGGCCACTGCTCACTGGCAGCAGCAGCCGTCTCTGGGCTGGTGTCGGCAGGTCTCTCCAACCACTCAGGAGCCCACCAGCAGTCCGAGATGCAAGGGAGGGGGAAGTTAACCACTCCACCTACCCTTGTCACTGGTCTCCAAGCCTCTTGGGACCTTTCTCCTTCCAGTTCTCCTCCGCAACGTCTTCCCATGGAGTCTCCTGTAGTTTCAGGCACCCTTCCTTCCAACCCTCACCCAATCTATGTTTCTCTGCTAGCTTATTTTTTTCTCTTTCTTCTAAAATTCATCTTTTTTGCAGAGACACTCTGACTGGCGGCTTTTCTCATCTGCCATCTTGCCAACTTCCAATATTTACTTTGTGATTTTTTGATAGTAGCCATCCTATTGGGTGTAAATGTGATTCATGTTTTAAAATCTTCTTATTATGGAATGTTCAACCATACACAAAAGATGAGAGACCTCCAGGTACCCACCCACAAGCTTTAAGAATTATTAACATTTGGTAGCTGGTAGAAAAAAATGTGTGTGTGTGTGTGTGTGTGTGTGTGTGTGTATGTATACATCTGCTTACATAGTTTGTTTCTATTCCAACAGAGGAACTCCTCCCCACTGTGGGTCTCCTTTCTTACAGGACAGGTGATGAAGGGACCTCATCAATCGCAGAGTAAACAGGCTGTTTGATGCCAGGCAGTCTGGAATTAGAGATGACAGTTATTCATAAGAGTTGTCTAGGAAAGTCAGCTACCTTGCACCTGGGGACTTTAAATTCTATGGTATTCTACAAGCCCTTGATAAGGGAGGAAAGCTACTGATGCCATGAGAAACTGAGTTTAGGAGCTGTGTAGTACACAATTTAACCTTATCCAAAAAAGAGATCGGGCCTTTCCCTTTGGTTTCTGGGGAGTAATTTCCAAGCTCTTGGAATACTGTGCCTCATAGGATTATTTTTACTTGGGGCTTTTGGCCACACCCAATAGTCTAACAATATGATTTAGAGTGGGGGCTGACCATACCAGAAAGACAAACAGTGTGATTTATGTTGGGGGCTTTGGGTCATACTCAGAGGGGCTAAAGACTGGAGACGGAAGTCAGTCACCTGGGCAATAAATCATACCTACATAACGGAGCCTGAGTAAAAACTTTGGACACTGAGGCTTGGATGAGCCTACCTGGCTGAAAATACTCTGTGCCTATGGTCCCACATTAATGCCAGGAAAGTGACACATCCAGACTCCATGTTTGGTACTCCTTGTTTAGAAACTCCTTGTTGGTACTTTCCCAAACTCTGCCCTATGTGCATCTTTACTGGACTGATTTTAATCTGTATCCTTTTCCTATAGTCATAAGTATATCAGCTTTCAGTGAGTTCTTTGAGTCTTTTTAGCAAGTTATTAAACCTGAGTGTAGTTTGAGGAGCCATCTGAACTTCCACTTGTGTTAGAAGTGAGGGCAGTCTTGTATAGATGGTGTTCCCTCTCATTTTGCAGTTGACTCTCTCTCCACAGGTGCCATCATGCCATTAAGGAAAAGGATGAGAGCCTAGATAGTTCTTTCTCCAGACAATCCACAGTGAGAACTCAGGATTAATCCCAGATAGTGAGAACCCAGGATTAATTCCAGATAGTCTAGCACCCTGTTAACAAAAGGAAAAATGAAAATGAGATTTATTGTATAGCTTTTTCTTGAGAAGCAATACTTCCTTTTTATACATAAAACATAAAATTAAATAAAAAATAAAAAGCAACCTAAAACTTGCCCCAAAAGGAAACAAATAAATGAATATCAAGTTGGTGATATAACCATACACACAAAAATACTTCTTTTAATTGGCTTTAGAGCACAGTACTTTGACTGTACAAGAATGTGGAATATATTGTAAAGACAACTGAACTACACCAGAAATCCCAACTTCATTTGGTAATCTGTTAGTAATATTATTAAATTATTTAAAATATTGTTATTTTGAAAGTATTTTGATATAGGAAAAATCTTTGATATTATAGGAAAAATATTATGCTAATATTTTAGAAACAAATATTTTCAGTACAAAAGAAAAAGAAATAAAAGTACAAAATCAAAGATGTTAAATAAAATTTCTGTAATGTTAAATTGGAAAAGTCAGTATGACCTTATGTTTTCTAATCAATAATATGGATTTCTCACCTGAGAAATAAGGAGAATAAAAAAAGAAAAGAAAACAAATATGTATTTCTTAGCTCTGCAAACTGAAAAGACCTAGAAGCAATGATAGCACATGAAAAACAAGCAACATTAACATCCTAATTGTGGTCTCTAACTACCATTCTCTATTTCAAGGAGCTGGAGCTTCCTACCATAAGGAATAGGAATATAAAGATGAGCCTGAAATGTCTTGTGTGGAAATGTATGAAAGCTATTAAAGACTAATGAGGTTATGACAAAGGATACAGGAGAAAACTCAAAAAAAGTTCCCAAGCCAGGCACAGTGGTGTGTGCCTGTAGCCCCAGCTACTCCTGCTGAGGCAGAAGGATCACTTGAGCCCAAGAGTTTGGGGCTGTAGTGCACCATGACCACACTTGTGAATAGCCACTGCACTCCAGCTGGAAAACATAGCCAGACTTTTAAAAAAAATCTCCCAGTGATGATGCCTTCCTCAAAGATGAGGCAACATAAGTAATAAGCACCGAAAGGAATAATAACTGCAAACTGAAATAACTAAAAATATGAAAATATTTTTCATATTATGAAAATATGAAAATCTGTAAGTTTATATATTATTAAAAAGTCCACAAGTGAAAAACAGGAGAGAGACACTAAATCCTAACTTTGAAAATTAGTAATTAAAGGGGAAGAATTAAGCATTTATTCTTCCTTCAACAATTATTTAATGAAGGCCTCTTAGGGCCAGGCCACTGGTCTGGGCACTGGAGATTCAGCAGTAAAGCAAAATAAATTTCCTCATGGATCTTGTCTGTGACTCCTTTGCATGTCTACTTCAAACAATATTTCGAAGTAACCAAATAGTCCTAGTTAATAAGAAAAAGTTCTACTTTACAGAAAAATTTCAGCTAATAAATAAGTGCGGAAGGAATGATAAAGTTAGAAAAATCACTATATTGCAAATCCTAATGAAACAACAGACCCGGACAACAATAACCAATGGATCAAAACCACTGGGTGGAAGACTGATAGGGAACCTGTTAATGGTAGGATCAGGCTGTAACTATCTGAACCCACTGACCAATCTCAACATTACTAAACCACCTTTTCATTATTCTAGCCACAATAGTTAAACCCGAATCTAATCAAGCCTTTAGAACTAAATTCAAGATTACATGAAATATGGAGGATAGAGGAACAAATTAAATAACACAACAAGGAAGAAAACTGACAAATCTAGAATGTGGCATATTCTACCCAACTGAGCTAGTTTCTTCAACAAGACAACTGCATGAAAAAAATGGAGAACAGGCAGAGGGACTCCTCTGGATTAAATGAGATTCAAGAGACACAACAACCAAATATGATGTGTGGACCTTGTTTGGATCCCAATTTGAAGACACTAACTGTAATCATTTTTTTTAAAGTCATTTTTGTAAGCAACTGGGGAAATTTGAATATCATCTAGACATTAGTTTTTGCCAAAAAGTTATTATCAGGTATGACAATGGCATTGTAATTATGTAAGATTTTAATTAATAAGATTATATTATTTTTTAGAGATGAAATAAGACCTTCAGTGCTAAAGGAGGTATCTCAGTGGCACAACACAGCATCTACATGAGTCAAATAAGAATTCGAGGCAATAAAAGGCATAACATAGGCCTTAGAAATTTACTTTATATTTATAATGGGTTTGACGTACAATGAGTATAGGTTAATTACTAAACAAGGTGTAAAAATATTCAACTCAAGGATACAGAAAATATAATCTAATGGAAAAAAGAAAATAGGAAGAATTAATTTTAAAAAGCAGAAATCAATAAATTAGAAAATAACACTAATATATAAATGCAGTAGCAAATTCTTTGAAAAGGACAAAAATAAATCTGTAGTGAAGCCAATTAAAAAGAGAAAGCACAAAGATTAGGAATGAGGAAGAGAGTATAACTAGAGATATAGAAGAGAAAAAATAAAAATGCTATAAACAACTCATTAAATTTGAAAACCTTAATTCAATGGAAAATTCCCTAGGAAAATTAAAAAAATTGAAATTAGTTGAATATGTATAAGAGAAGAAATGGATAAATTATCAAAGAACTACCTAAAGTGGCACCAGTCCCATTCTTTAAAAATAAAAAACAATTTTTGTATTGATGCATAATAGATGTACATAGTTTCTGGGTACATGTGATAATTTAATACATCCATATAATTCATAAAGATCAAATCAGTTTCCTAGGGATATCCATCATCTTAAATATTTGTCTTTTCTTTATGCTAGAAACAGTCAAATTATTCTCTTTCAGCTATTTTGAAATGTACAATAGATTATTATAAACTATAGTCACCCTACTGATCTACCAAACATTAGTTCTTACTTCTTCTATCAAACCACATATTTGTACCCATTAATCAACCTTTCTTCATCCCCCTCTCCCCTCTATCCTTCCCAGCCTCTGTTAACCACCAATCTACTCTCTATCTCCATGAGATCCACTTTTTAGCTCCAAAAATGAGTGAGAATATTTGATATTTGTCTTTCTGTGCTTGGCTTATTTCACTTAACATAATGACTTACAGTTATATTCATGTTGGTGAAAATGACAGGATTTCATTCTTTTTTATGGATTAATAATATTCCATTGTGTATATGTACCACATTTTCTTTATCCATTCATCTGTCAATAGGCACTTAGGTGGATTCCATATTTGGGCTATTGTGAATAGTGCTGCAATAAACACAGGAGTGCAATATCCATATGTTGATTTCCCTTCTTTTGGATATGTACCCAGTAGTGGAATAACTGGATTATACGGTAGTTCTGTTTTTATTTTTTGAAGAACCTCCATACTGTTCTCCACAGTGGCTGTACTAATTTACATTCCCACCAACAGTATATGAGGGTTCCCCTTTCTCCACATCCTTGCAAGCATGTTTATTGCCATGTCTTTTTCTTTTTTAAGACATGGTCTCACTCTGTTGACCAGGCTAGAGTGCAATGGCGTCATCATAGCTTACTGTAACCTCAAACTCCTGGGCTCAAGCAATCCTCCTGCCTCAGCCTCCTGAGTAGCTGGGACTACAGGCACATGCCACCATGCCCAGCTAATTTTTCTATTGTTTTGTAGAGATAGGGTCTTGCTATGTTGCCCAGGCTGGTCTCAAACTCCTGGCCTCAAATGATCCTCCCACCTTGGCCTCCCCGAAAGTGCTAGGATTACAGATGTGAGCTGCTGTGCCTGTCCTGTCCTTTTGATATAAACCATTTTAACTGAGGAGAGATATCTCATTGTTGTTTTGATTTGCATTTCTCTGATGATTAGTGATGTTGAGCATTTTTTCACATACCTATTGGCCATTTGTATGTCTCCTTTTGAGAAATGTCTATTCAGATCTTTTGCCCATTTTTAATTGGATTATTTGGTTTTTTTGCTATTGAGTCGTTTGAGCTCCTAATTCTGGTTATTAATCCTGTGTTCTGGGTGGTTTGCAAATATTTTCTCCTCTTCCGTGGGTTGTCTTTTCACTTTATTGATTGTTTCCTTTGCTGTGCAGAAGCTTTTTAGCTTGATGTAATCACATTTGTCTATTTTGCTTTGGTTGCCTGTGATTTTGAGGTTTTTTTTTTTTTCTGCATAAGGAGGTTCTTTATTACCTGTGTTATTTTGGACTTAATATCAGTACTTTTTTTATTTATTTCACTGCCTTCCCACCCACCTACCCATCCCCACCTAACCCTCATAGAAGTGAACAATTATAACAGTGTCTAAGTTGGTGTACTTTAATTCATAATCAGTAGAACTAAAATGCAAGATGGTACACATTTCTTGAATTTATCAAGAAGTTTTGTATTTTAATCTCTAAATCTCTTCCAGGAGTTAAACATTAGTATAAACTGGGGTAACTGATTTAACATAAACCAGTGCTATGGCTTACGTCAAAATTATCTTACATTACACCTTCTTTTAGGGACAGGGCCAAATCATTTATCTTGATACTCAAATTTACAAGCACTATGTCTGGTACAGAGCAGAGTAAGGATAAGGACAAAGGATATGATGTAAGATGGGGTAGGAAGAAAAAGGGTATGTTTGCAGGTTATGTGTGGGTGCAGATTATGTAGGGCTTTGTAGTCTATGATAAAGACATTGGATTTTATTCTGATTGCAATACAAAGCCATACAAAGCCATTAGAGGATTTTGAGCAGTGAAGTGGCAATGTCTGATTTATATTTTTAAATAAGAATCACTCTGGTGCTGTGTGCAGAATAAACTGTATGAGGGAAATACAGAAGCAGGGTATATACCAAAGAGTATACCAAGAAGAATGGGTGTACATGTTTTCATTGAAAGACAGATAAAAATAATTTTCATAGTAACTTTATTCATAATGACCACAAACTGGAAAAAACCTAAATTTCTATCAACTATAGAGTGGATTAATAAATTATGGTACAGTCATGCAATGGAATAGTACACAGAAGTAAAACGTGAACGGCTGCTACATACAACATGGATTACTCTCACAGACATAATGTTGGAACAAAAGACACAAGAGTACACATAATCATACCACTTACATAAAGTTTTAAAACAGGCAAAACTAGTCCATGGTGATAAAGGTCAGAATAGTGGTTATCTGTGTGTGGGAACAGCATAAGGGCACATACTGAGGTGCTAGAAATATTGTGTATCTTGACCTGGGTGGTACATTCAAAGGTGTATATAAAAATCTATTAAGACGCATGCTTAGTATTTGTACACTTTTAAGTTTTACCTCAATAAAATGGAAAAAAATGTATTGAAAGAAAAGTATATAAATTATGAAGAGATATAAAATATGTTAATCAGTAGTGTTAACTTCCAAACATTTCTGGTCTTCGTTCCAGGTACATGGAAGGATTACACTCCTCCTAGAACTTTCTTGTGGCTTTGTGATTTGCTATGGCCAATAACAGTGCTTTAAGGGAGTTTAAGTGATTTGCCATATTCTCTGTTCATTTCCCAGAGTGAGAAGCTATCTGTTTTGTCATGCTGAGTCCCAGAATGAGGGCAACTTAGAACACAAATTAATGAACTTTTTGTGTAAGGGGCCACAGAATATTTTAGGCTTTGTGAGACATACATTCTCTGTCCAACTACTCAACTCTGCCATTGTAGAACAAAAGTAGCAACAGCTAATATGTAAACAATTGGACAAGGCTGTATTCTAATAAAACTTTATTTATAGAAACAGGCAGCTAGATGGATTTTGTCCATGGGCCATAGTTTGCCAACTCCTGACCTAGCCAAACTGCAATAGACAAGTTGTATGAGACAATCAGATTTTGCAGTTGTTACCCAATGACAACCTAGACCATCCTGACACTGAAAATGTTTCCCCACTTAAAAAAAAAACACCCTAAAATACTAAACATTGGCCTAGTGGTTAGTTGGCAGGCATTCAGAAAATTGCCATTGGAGGATGGAAGCAATGACTTAGGGCAATCTGTACTATGAAGAAGTGAAATTACTCCTTGAGATAACCCGAAAGGCAGATAATCTACCCTTTACTAAAGAAAAAGACAGAAAAACAAAATATTTTACAGTTGCTGTTGGCTGCACTTGACAAAATGTACAGAAAAGAGATGTACTCAGAAAATAACTGGTCAGTTTGCAGGCAGAAGTGAAAGGAAAGAGAGAATTCACAAATTCAAGTACTTACTGGGTAGATTGAGGCAACTTTTCCATGACAAAAATGAGAAATCTTTGAGCCCAAAGGTTGGTTAAAACCCAGTTTCGCAGCAAGGATCATAAAGCCCTACTGTTCAGTACTCTGAATGAGTTAATGTGCCTCGGACTAAAAGTCCAATATTACAACACTAATTAATCCCTTAATTGGACAAAATGGCTTAAGGAAAAAGTGACTAAGGATATGGCTCTCCCATTTAAGCCTGAAAGGCCTCAGGTACCCAAAAATTAAGTTCAGAGATGCATGGGAACAAGAAAACAAAGAAATATAGCAAATCTAAAAAGTACAAATTAACTAGATGTCACTTTTGGGTCATCTCCCATGTGGAGGTGATGAGGACATACTGCAGGTATGAAAGCAAATGAACTGAATATCTTGTGGCCAGAAGGGCTCAATCTTTCTCTTTTTAAATTTACTTACTTTTAAATCCCAGAGGAGCCAAAAATCATCTGTAAAGGAAAGTAGCAAGTAAACAGATGCCATTTTCTCCTAGGGTTAATGCCTACGAAAGGAAAAATGATTATTAACTCTTAAATAGCATTATCTTTTCCCAATACTGAATGTAACTTTTTAATTAATGAAATATTGTCTTAGGTCACTAAACAGTCATCCAATCTTTTCCCTCTATATGTAGGTTCCTTTGGAAATTAAAAAAAAAAAAGAAGACTCTTTTTGCTCACAAAGGGCAGGAAAAAAATTAAGACTCCATATCATGAATACACAAACTTAATATTACATAGTGGACTTACATGAGTACAACTGGGTTTAAATCCTGACTTTATTACTTACTATGTTTACTAGGGAAAATTGCAATTTCAGTTTCTTTCCATAATAACATTCACATAATAAATATCTGAACCACATGCCAAGCCAAGTATTGCACTAAATTCTGGGAACACAACAATGAAGTCCCTAGTCACAAAGAACTTAGCTTCATTTCTTAATTTGTAATATGTGAATAAAAATTACCTAGTGAACAGTCTAAGGCAGGATGACTGTCAAGGTTGAATGAGACTGTGAAAGAGCTTCAAAGATTGTAAAACACTACACAAATATTCATTTATCCAAACATTTATTGAAATGCCAGGCATTGTGCTAAGCACTAGAGATAGGACAGTGAACAAGGCTTATATGGTCCCTGCTCTTACGAAGCTTATAGTCTAGCAGTGATCATTAAGCAGTAAGTAACAATAAAGTGTGCTAAGTGTAGGGGGAAGAATGGGGTGTTTAGGGAGTGTACAGTAAGGACACCTAGTCTAGAGGGCATAATGACGGCTTCCTAGATGAAATGGCATATAAACAGACACCTAAAAGACGAAGAAAAATTTATATTGTATCTTAAGAGCAAAGGTGAAAGCAGTGGAGTGATATGATCACATAAGCCTTTTGGAACAATTCAGCTGCAGTGTGGAAAGGGAGAAATCAGAGAAAGGGAGACTAATGAGGAGGCTGTTGCTATAATTTAAGTTGATGACCTGATTAGGATAGTACTAGCACTGGAGAATTGGGAAGTCATGAACTCAGTTTTTGGCTTGAGCAAGGGCAACTGAACGGTTGGTAGTGGTAGTGCCATTTACTGGAAGAGGGAACATTAGAGGAGGAGCAGCGTTGGGGGCAAGATCGACAACATGTAGTACCTGTGAGACAGCAAAGTGGATTTATGTTAGCAATTAGATATATGAATTAGGAAAGGTCTAGAAAGGAGACGAATTTGGAAGTCATTTGCATACAGGTGGTAACTGAAGCCATGGAAAGAGATGAGATCAGCTAGGGTGATGATGTAGACTAACATAGCCCAAAACAAAATTTTTTAAAAATCCTAAGAACAGATTATTTAAGGAAAGAGGTGCCTGCAAACAAGACTGAGAAAGCATACCTGGAGATGGTATCTCCTCAAAATTAAAGTAATCTCAGGTATTTAAAAGGAAGGTAAGAATATTGACAAAGACTTAGCAAGCTTGGTAGAGCAGTTTGAGTGGCAATATTGGAGACTGGAAATACAAATCTTTCAAGAAAACTAGTAGGAATGAGATATAGGGCAGTAACTGGTAAGGACATAGAGTTTTTTAAAAAACGATGCTTATTTTAACTATATTCACTGATACAACAGGACCAGTAACAACTATAATATTTATAAAAAAAGACTGCCATGCAGCTACAGAATTACTTAATACAGAAAACAGTAAAATACACATTTTTTTTTTTTTTTAACAAACAAGACTAGTTACAGCAAATTCTCTATAGTTGAGGGTCAATTTAAAATACTTGGCTTGTATCTGCCCCCTAATCAGTGACTATATGATGCAAACTAATTTTATTATTGCCTTAAGCAAAACATACTGGAACTTCACAAAATGTACAAGATTTCAATATCTGAGGAACTGGGGTTAGAAAGTAGAAGTGGCTTTCAGGTCTCCCAATTTTTGTCTCAAGTAATAAAGCATCTGCCAGGAAAGAGAATATTCAAAGCTACTGGGAAATTACCGGTAGGTTTTGGGTTTTTTTTTTCTTTTTGTTATCCAGTATCTTGTTTTTCCAGATATTTAAGCTTACACTATTAACCAAAATCTCAACTTCGCTATTCTTGACAAGTATCTTGTCAATATACAACACTTGTTTTTCTGCCCTAATTATGTGTAACAGGATAGAGCCCTTTAATCTGATTCAAAATTAATTACTGATTTATAAGTGCGATTGTGAGCTACTGGAACTTATCAATGCCTTTATCATACCTTACCAATCAAACTTGGAATGTTGGAGTTAGTCTCCCCTATCAAATATCCTGTCAGTTTGCCCAAGGTGCCCTTCTAATTTTGCTTCTACCGGTAATTTGCCCTGTCCCTCAAAATAAAATAATCTACATCTTGGGAGCAATAATTCTTCGTTGTGCCAGCCTGTCTTATGCACTGCAGGAAGTAGGGGTCTTCAGGTTTAAACGCCCGCAGAAGCCCCTAGTAAATATGACAACCAAAAAAGTGCCCCTATACATTTCTCAGCATCCTCTCTGGAAGGAGGGATTACTGCCCCTGGTTGAAAACCACTGACAGAACTTTGGTTCTTAGGCTCTTATGGCATCTATTTTGATTGCCCAGGCACCAGTTCCTTGAATCTGCTGATTAGTGACCATAGAATAATGTGCTGCAATAGTTAAGACAGGACTTTAGCACAAGAGTTTCAAAATGTACTTGAGAGGACCTGTAAGTTGGGTCCTGTTTATAATTAGTTTTACATATCTGACTTTACCGTACAATTGCCTTTTCATAGTTAACGTAAGTTTGAAAATTACTGTTTTGGCACAAAGCATATGTCTTACTAGATACGAAATTACTACAATCTATGAATAAGGCTACTTCTTAAATATTTCTACTTGTGCACTGTCTTAAATGCAGAATGTGTGGGACAGTTACAAATTCTAGATTAAATTCATTTTCAACATCTAACAAAATCTGATACTATAACACTTTTAAAACAAAGTATTTCCTTTAAGCAAGATTTTTTAATAAAGCAATAACACCCATGCAGATAGGACAAAAAAAGCTAACATATCTCACACTTCCCAATCCTGGAGTACAAAAATCCTTTTTCCTCCCTGTTTTTAAAAGGACCAAACTTCTGTCTAGAGTAGGAAAAAAGAATTACTAACTAGCAACCATTAAGATTCTCTACTTACCATAGTCCTTTACTAGGCAAGCTGATAAAACAGCTCCTAGTTGTAAAAAAAAATTCAGGGGAAACCCCCCAAAATTGGTTAGTGTTATCTCCAAATTGCAGGAAGTCTCCTAAATCAGCAACTTAAAAAGGATTCTTGCTCCTGTGACTAAAATTTTATTTGAGTACTTCCTCTATTAGCAATATCACTACCACTGGGATGGGTGAAGGGGTGGTGAGAGGGAGGAAATCTGTCAATATTTACTTCAGACTCACAAATATGTTTAAAAAAAAGTCTCAAACATTTTGATAGTTAAGACAAAATACCTTCACTGTATGTTATTTTCTTCCTTTCTGGAAATTTATGAACTTGCTATGTGAGTTTCTGCAAACTGGTTCAAACACACATTTGAGTTGGTAATTTAAGACTATATGTATCAGAATTTTAACACTTCATTAAAATAAGAGCTAAAATTTTTGGCATATTATCTTCAGAACACCTTAAAAACAGACTGCAAATTCAACTCACATTACCAATACTAAAACCTCTTTAAAATCAATTATATCATAAAAGTAAAAGACAATGACTTTGTCATTAAACTAAGTTCAAAAGGTGGCATTCTCATGTTTCAGTCCCATGCTGCCATTTGAGATGAAAAAAAAAAGGCAACTGTCAGAAGGATTTAAATTGTGATCAATTTGGACAGCTGGTAATAAACTTGCTTTCTCACAATCCAAATTAGTAAAGTTGAAAAATCAAACCAATTTTTGCTTTTAGAACCGAATTCCTGTTGAGTTTTTCAATGTTGTACTACAAAGGCTTATGGATTACATTAACTTCTTTCTCTCACAAGATCATCCCAACCAGGCTCCATTTCAGTAGTGGCAACCCGAAACAGGGCTTGAAGATGCTCATCTGTCCATGGCTGGCTCAAAGTGTGTTGGTTTCGAGTCAAATATGAAAAAGCCTTTTCGCAGATTTGGTTGCTATCAAACAAGGATGCCACCTTACAGGCAACCCCTTTGATAATTGGGTAAGATTCGGCAGACAGTCCAGCATAGAACTGCCCCAAGTCTTTGACTCTGTACTCATTCCAAAGATTAGTGTTTGCCTGAAGTTTTGTTAGCTCTACCCTTACTGAAATCGGTGCATATTCAGGTTTAAAGTTAAATGGATTTGCAAAAAGTTCTAAGTCCTTTTTAATGAACCTGAGGTCCTTAAAATGTCTCTCAAATTCTTTTTGTAGACGACAGATCACCATTTGATACCTATCAGGATCAAATATTTTTTGATCTTCCTCATTTTGCTGTTTAAGCTCATCAACAACTTCTCCGAGGGCAGGAAAGTCTGCTAGATTTTTTTCCTCAATATGTCTCTGAAAAGAATTCAGCTTAACTTCAAAAGTACAAATGTGGTCAAAGGCGGCAGCAGCAAAGACTTTACCAACTCGCAATTGTTTGCTGAGCCCTCGAAGGTGGTCCATAATATCCACCAAGAAGCCAAAGTCACAAAGCCACTGCTTGTCTGAGAAATGGACTGTTGTTGCCCCTACTGAAACCAAGAACGCTTCCAATTGTTTTCTTAGAGAAAATATTCTTTTTAAAGTTCTCCCTCTTCTAAGCCAATTGTTCAGACATCGTCCATTAATCCTGTTGCTATGCTCTGCTTCAGACTCAGCTAGTAAAGCCTGAAATTCGGGTCGCCTAACGCCTCTGGTCTTAATCAAAACTATCCATTCGGATATGGTATTTATGATCTGATTAATATCTACATCGTAGGAGCTCAACAGTTCCAAATGAAGAAATCCTGAATAATGGATAACATTCCAACTGTTGGGGCTTACAGCCTTTTCTCTCATGTATGAGACCAGTCCTGAGTTCTCACCAATCATCCTCAAAGTGTGGGTCGTGGTTAGTCCAACCATTCGCTGCAAGCTAAGCCCTGCTGTTTGCAGGGCGTCTAAGATTGCCGACATGAGCGCACCAACGCTGAAGTGATGAGTCAGGTTGATCATGGTCAGAAGATCTTCTTGCACCTCCAACTCAGGGCTCACACCGCGGATAAAGACCAGGAGGTAGTTCTCATACGCCACAAAAGCCTGGTCGTCCAAGGCAAGAGAATAGGCTTTAAAGTCCCTGGCTCGGGTAAAAAGCTGATTGCGTAGATTCCTGTCAATGCTCAGGATCCTCCGTCTCGTGACCGCTGGAGATAAATCAATGCCTTGCAGGACGCCTACATGCTCGGGCAGTACCTCTCTTAGCAGTGCCTCCAAGCACTGGTATACAAAGTTCCCCTCACCCCAGCCGCGACCCTTCAAGGCCAAGAGGCGGCAGAGCCCGAGGCCCGCACGAGCAGCTCTCTCCTCAGGAGTGAGAGAGGGCACGGGCACGTCGCCCTGACGCAGACGTTCCACCAGGGCTGCGCGCTCGCCCTCCGCCACATACCGCTCGTAGTATTCGTGCTCAGCCTCGTAGTGGCGCCTGACGTCGCGTTCGCGGGTAGCTACGATGAGGCGGTTACAGACCAGGCACAGGGCCCCGTCGCCCTCCGGAGGCTTCACCATCAAGTAACGCTCGGTCCACTCAGGCCGGAAAACTCCTGCCTCGTCGACTTCCATCTTGCTCCTTTTGGGCGTCATCCACATTCTGCAGGAGGCCGCAAGAGCAGAGCCAACCTCAGGCCGCAAGGAGAAAGGAGGAGCCACAGCAGAGCCAAGCACCCCCTCAGCTCTGCGCCAGATCACCTCAGCAGAGGGACACCAGCCCCTGCTACAGCATCTCTGCTGCTATTGGATGGATATTTTGTATTCCCCCTAGCTCCTAGGAACGAACCAATAGGAAGAGCAGCGAGAGATCTGTAATACGCAAGCGCATATCCTTCTAGCTAGTGGGAAGCGGGCGCTTTAGGGAGGGACGAAGAGACCCAGGAACACACGGAGTTGGGAAACTTGACTGCCATTCAAGCTGCCCAATCAATAGTTGCCACTGAAAAGTGGGGCAGGACGGTTGAAGGAAGGACGTGAGCGCGAGGCACTGAAGTGATTGGTTGAAGGCACTTCCGGCGAGCCTCTGGACGTGACCCGGGCTCCTCTGGCGCCAAAATGTCGCTCGTGGCAGGGGTTATCCGGCGGCTGGACGAGACAGTGGTGAACCGTATCGCGGCGGGGGAAGTTATCCAGCGGCCCGCTAATGCCATCAAAGAGATGATTGAGAACTGGTATGGAGTCGAGCGGGGCTCCCTTAAAGATTACGATTTAACGGGCAGCGCCGGTGACTGGCGTGGGCACGCCTCCCTTACTCTCGGCGGAGGCGTCTAAAGCGCATGCCCACAACAGCGGAGGCCGCGGAGTCCGTGGGCCGCGCCAGTTTGCCTTTATTTCCTCTCGCGTACTGCGTGCTTCTTGACCGCTCTCGCGAGACTTTCTGGGGTGGTTTGGGGCTCAAGCAGAGTGGTATGCTTAGTATTGTTTTAATGGTACTGTTAACTAAGGAAGTTACTTAATTTAAAATTATATATGCAGAAGATGCAAGAATAAAGATGCGTAAAGGTTTATGATGAGGGGAAAAAAATCTTCTGTGTTATCAGTTTCTTGCGTATTCATTCCAGAAACCATTCATACACATTCAAGGGCACAATTCATTTTAAGTCGTCAGAGTTTTAGGACAGGCTGATGGGCTTTGGACTTGTATTTCCCTTGTTGTTAAATTACTGACTTTACTTAGTGTTTTGCTGCTCTTTACTTTTGGCGGGGGGACATTGCGAGGAGACCTGATTTTATGGGTCATCCGTGGATTCTGAAGCTTAGAACTGTCACAAATAATGTGGACGGAAGAGGCTAAATACAGGTGGAAAGAAAATGGGTGTGCACTGTAAACTTGAAAAAAAACCACCGATGCCCATATGTACCTAAACGTTAGGTTAGATCCTTTGTGTTAAAATCAATTGATGTTAGTGAATTTCATATATTATAGAAAAAAGAATGCTCCAGTGAAGAATGGTAGGTTCGTAGAGAGATTTATTGTGAACATATAAACCATTTAGGGCAATGGGACTGAAAGAACAGCGGCAGAAAGGACCACTAGGGAAAAGGAAGAGTACATAGATAAAAGGAGCAAGGAACCTGGGGACATTTTTTCCTTTTGACTTGGAGTGGTAGTAGCAGTAATAGTAGGCTGGCTTTTGTTTCTGCTGTGTTAACTACGTTAGAATGAACTGAAAGAATAACTTGGGCTGATTATTGTCCTGTGCCAGAGTACTGTAAAACTAAATACGCTAGCTCAGTATCTTAGATTTTGTTATGGAGTCCAGTTATGCTCTTTTTAATATATAAGTCAAGATGGCTAATACATGGTTCAATACAGGGGCTCCTGAGAAAGGTCTTTAATATTTAAGTGATTTATTGTCTTATTTCTGAATAAAAAATTATCTGTGTAGGAAGTTGATGACTGCTCTTTCTCATGTAGCCCCTGCTAGAGAATTTGTTTCCTCTAGCAGGTGTTCTATGCTTGCAGGTTACTCTTTGAAAGTACACAAGATTTACTGGTTTCTTTTTTTTTTTTTTGGAGACGGAGTCTCACTCTCTTGCCTGGGGCGAGTGCCATGGCATCAGCCTAGCTCACAGCAACCTCAAACTCCTGGGCTCAAGCGATCCTACTGTCTCAGCCTCCCGAGTAGCTCGGACTACAGGCATGCGCAACCATGCCCAGCTAATTTTTTCTATATATAGTTTTAGCTGTCCAATTAATTTCTTTCTATTTTTGGTAGAGATGGGGTCTCGCTCTTGGTCAGGCTGGTTACTGGTTTCTTAAAGAACTTTCTGCATTGCCGTTTTTTTTTTCTTTGCTCTCTCATAAGTATATTTCCTTAAAGAAAGGGGTATAATGGAGAAAAACATTTTAGAATTTTTATTTTTTTAATGGCATTTTACTAGAATCACTTAGGAAGCTAAGGCTGAATAAAGTTGAAGCAGCAGAGAAAAGGGTAAGAAAGAGGCATGTGGTAAAAGAATCCTACTTTTAACTTCATTTACTATCTTTCCTAGAGGAACAGGAATAATGCTGAATGTCGTATTGGGAATGATAGTTGTTCTGTCCGTCTCTTCCCTCTCCTTCACACAATATGTAAACTCATACAATGTAGTCACTGAACCTATAACACAAAGGAAAAAGACATTAATGAAGCACTCTTATATTTATTTGGATTTTGTTATTATTGCTTGGCTCATATTAAAATATGTGCATTAGAGAGTAGTTGCAGACTGATAAATTATTTTCTCTGTTTGATTTGCCAGTTTGGATGCAAAATCCACAAGTATTCAAGTGGTTGTTAAAGAGGGAGGCCTGAAGTTGATTCAGATCCAAGATAATGGCACTGGGATCAGGGTAAGTAAAAACCTCAGAGGAACAGAATGTGTGCTTTGTGTGGAACCTCTGCAGACAGAAGCTCTCGGCTTTTGCAGATGGGATTTTTTGACTGAAAATTCAACACTGACAATAAATATTTATTGAGCACCTATTCTTTGCTGGGCACTGTTCAGGGGATATGGCATTGAATAAAATAGACAAAAAATCCTTTCTCTTCTGGTGCTTACATTATAGTGGTAGGAGACAAATAATAGGTACAATAAATAGTATGTCAAACAGCATTAAGTGCTATGCAGAAAACTAAAGCAGGGAGGAGGATAGGCGTGGGAGCGTGGGAAGGGACACAATTTAAATTGAATCATTCAGGAAGGCTTCAATATGGATGTGATATTTGAGGAGAGATCTAATGGAGGTCAAGGAACAAGTAATGAGGCTGTTTAAAGGATAAGTGTTCTGGGCAGAGAGAACAATAAATGCAAAGACCATGAAATGGTATGCCTGACATGTTTACTAATTAAAGAATAACTTCCATTCTCCTCCCTTCTCCCAGGCCCTGGCAGCCACCATTCTACTTTCTGTCTCTATGAATTTGACTACTCTGGGAACCTCATGTAAGAGGAATCATGCAATGTTTGTGCTTTTATGACTGACTTATTTTACTTAACATAATGTCTTCATGGTTCATCCATGTTGTAGAATGTGTCAAATTTTCATTCCTACTTAAGGCTGAGTATTATTTCATTTTGTTTATCCATTCATCTGTTGATGGACATGACCAACTTCCAGATGGAAGTACGCTGACATGTCCAGCAAGGAGGCCCATGTGCCTAGAGGGTGAGGAGGGAAGAGTAACAGATACAGTCTGAGAGAGAACATATAGGTCCTTGTGGGCCATGGTAAAATCTTTTTAGCTTTTATCATGAATGTGGTAGGATATTATTAGAGGGTTTTAAGCAAAGAGATTACATGGTGTGGTGAGTTTTATTTTTTAAAAAATCCTTTGTCTACTATGTGGAAAATAGACTGCAGAAGAACAGGAGGAGGAGGCTCTTACAGCAATCCAGGAGTGGGGTGGTGACAGTGCCTTGGACCAGTTTGGTTGCAGTGGAGGCGTAAGAAGCAGTGAGATTCTGGGTTGCTTATGAAGGCAAAGCTCTCAGAATTTGCTGATGTAGGGCGTGAGAGAAAGAGGAGTCAAGAATGATTTCAAGGTTTTGGCCTATGTAAATGGCAAAAAGAGTTGCCATTTACCAAGGTAGGAAAGACTATGGAGAAGGAGGTTTGGGGGAAAATCAGAAGTTCATTTTGGGGCATATTAAGTTTAAGTCATCTATTAGTTGAATGTGTGTGTGAGTCTGGAGTGCAGGAGAGAGGTTTCCATTATGATGGTATTGAAAGCCATGACACTCACATGAGGAAATACTCAACATCATTAGTCATTGGGTAAATCAAATAAAAACCACAAAGATACCAATTCATACCCATTAGAATGACTATTATTAAAAAAAATAATGTGTTGATGAGAATGTAGAGAAATTGGAATTCTTGTGCATTGCTGGTAGGAATGTAAAATAATATAGCTACTGTGGAAAATGGTGTGGTGATTCCTCAAAAAATTAAACACAATTACCATATGGTCCAACAATTTCACTTCTGGATATATACCCAAAAGAGGTGAAAGTAGGGATCAAACAGATTTTTGTATGCTCATATTCATAGCAGCATTATTTACAATAGCTGAAAGGTGAAAGCATCCCAGTGTCCTTCAACAGATGAATGGATAAACAAAATGAAAAAATACTCAGCCTTAAGTAGGAATGAAAATTTGACACATTCTACAATGTGAGTGAACCTCGAAGACATTGTGTTAAGTGAAATAAGTCAGTCATAAAAGGATGAATATTGTATGATTCCTCTTATATGAGGTTCCTAGAGTAGTCAGATTCATAGAGACAGAAAGTAGAATGGTGGTTGCCAGGGCTGGGAAGGAGGGAGGAGAATGGAAGTCATTCTTTAATGGGTAAAGAGTTTCACTTTTGGGGAGAAGATGAAAAAGTTCTGGAGATGGGTGGTGGTGATAGATGCATAGTAGTGTGAATGTACTTAATACCATAGAACTGTACACTTAAAAATGGTTAAGATGGAAAAGTTTGTTATATATTTTTTACTACTATTTTAAAAATTATCTGTAGATTTTTAATAAAGAAGTTTTCTATTTAAAAAAAAAAAAGCCATGAGACTGAATGAGATCATCAAGAGAGTGAGTGTAGATAGAGAAGAGGTCCAATGATGGAGTCCCAGGTGACTCCAGTGTCAGGTGGTAGGGACATGAGGTGGGGACAGCAAGTGACACTAAGAAGGAGCAACCTAATCAGAAAGGATGACGAGGGGATAATGTGGTATTCTGAATGCCAAGTGAGGAAGTTACTGCTAATTTAAAGAATTCAAAAAGATTTGGAAAAACGAGTAACATGATTATTTACTCATTTTTTTTTTTTTTATCTAATAGAAAGAAGATCTGGATATTGTGTGTGAGAGGTTCACTACAAGTAAACTGCAATCCTTTGAGGATTTATCCAGTATTTCTACCTATGGCTTTCGGGGTGAGGTAAGCTAAGGATTAAACAAATATGTGAAATATCGTCTTGTGATGAGACTGCCATTTGTCAGTATATATTTCTCAACATAGGTAAATAAGATTTGGTACTTTTTACTTGTTATATACATGCAAATCTGAACAAGCTTAATTAACTTTAATTTTCCAGGACTGAGAATTGTTCATAAATAAACTGTTTTATAGTAGACCTCGGATATTATGTGTCTCTTGATGGAAGTGCCCAACACCATCTCTGAAGTTTTCTTCTCAAAAAGCAAACGTGAATCTGATTGGTGCTTAGATCTAAGTGCCAACATATGGAAAATAGGGGACAGGGGAGCATGGTAAATGATAACTGAGGTTGGGAAACTACATGACAAAAGACTTGATGTGAATGAGGCCTAATGTATAGATCTTACCTAAATATTCATTTAAGCAAACTGTAAAAAAAAAATTTTGAGACAGAGATATGTGAACACCTATTATTTGATGGTAGTAAGGAGAGATTATTAATTTTCTTGGTATTTTTATTTTATCATGAGTTTTTTTTTTTGAGTGTTTATCTTTTAAGGTACATACTGAAATGTTTGTGGATGAAATTATGTGATGTATCATAGGAATATATGATATAGAAAATAGATAAAAATATTTTAAAGACTAAAATAGGATCTTATACTTTATGACTTAATTCCTTATGGATATGTTTTCACCCAATATAGGCCTACAGAGTTTTTCATGGCTACATAGTATTCTATGTATATACTGTACTTTGTTTAAATGGTTTCCTGTTGAACATTTATGCTCTGTGCCATTTTTTCCTGTTTAAGGCTCTGATGAATATTCTTATACACACATCTACATTTTGTTTATTAATATTTCCATAGTATACATTTATAGCAATAATATTCTTAAGTAAAAAATGCGTATTTTAAAAACTGTTTGTATTAGTTTCCTATTGCTGCCAAAAAAAATTGCCACAAATTTAGTGGCATAAAACAACACAAATTTACTGTCTTATCATTCTGGAGTTCAGAAGATTTGGGTCTCACTGGACTAAAAATCAAGGTTTTGGCCAGGCTATATTCCTTTCTGGCGGCTCTAGCGGACCAGAGAAACTAGAGTAGTTATTTTGGGGGACTGAGAGTGAAGATGGGAGAGAGGAAAACAGCCTATTCCTTTTCATTTTGGGCCTTTCTGTAGTTTTTGAATTTTTTTTATCATGTGCATGTATTACTTTTATTTAATTTTTAGAAAATAAAAAGCAACTGTGACCCAATCACTGTAATTTGGATCAATTAGATCAAAACAGGGTGGTCTCAAGTACCTTCTTTCTCACAGTAACCCCCACATTGTTCCAGGTAGGGGCAATTTCCAAGAGATGGTTCACCCTGAGGCTGCACCTGATTTTAAGTATGCCTCAGGTCAAGCTCTAGGAACACAATTTCATTCTGGCTTTGCAATTCCCTGGTCAGTTTCTAAGCCCCCATAGCCTTAGCCCAGTTGTAAGATACCTTTGGGGTTATTATTTCACTGTAATTATATAGGGAAGATTTATTGAGGGATTTCTGTGTGCTAGTCATGGTCCTGATCACTTTGTATATATTAACTCCTACTCCTGACAATAACTATGCAGAGTAGGTTCATTTCTTACTGTTTTGCATGAGGAAGATGACACAGAGATTAAGAAACATGGCCAGGCATGCAGCTAGAAAGTGGCAGAGTGGGGAATAGAACCTGGGCAGTTTAACTCACAGTCTGTGTTTCTGTCTACTTGCTCTACTGCTGATGAAAAGGCCCCTGAAGCAGCAGGACTATCTGTTGTGCTATGTGTAGTGGCACTCTTTCTTCCTGGTGTGATATTGCATTGTTCTACTATGCATTTTTAATGTCCTTCCTTACACAGGCCTCAAAATCATGTACATTTTTTAATGACGAAAATTAGCTCAATTACATAAACCGGGAAAATCCAGCCAGGACCTGGTCATCTCTGAGCCTGAGCCGTGTTTCCTTTAATGAAATGAACCTGCTGTGGCTGAATTCACTGTCTACTGAGATGCTCTCACACAAACACCATCATATCACAGTTCCCGGCTTGCATCCTTACATACTGTGAGGTCCTTCTTATGAAAAGAGGTACAGATCCCAAGGGGCCAAGAAACCACTCTTGATTTATAAGAGAGAAAAACTGGTCATGGGTTTTTAAAATTTGTTTTATCTTAATTGCATAATTTTAAATTTACATTTCTAAACTTATAATTGCTTATATAAAACAGTTTTGAGTAATAATATACAACACTATTTTGAATGATTCCATCGTCAATTTCTGAAGACACGTTTTTAAATTATTGGAAGACGCATCATTGAGAATATTATTAAACATGCCTATAGTTCTACCACCTTAGCACAATTGCTGTTAATGTTTTAGTGTGTTTCCTTTTAGACTTTTTTATATATATTTTTCCCTAATTCTGGTAATTAGGATACAGATTCAATTTGCTATCCTTTATTTTTAACGTGATCAAAAGGAATGAGCAAAGTGCTCATCGTTGCCACATGTTAATACAAAATACAACAGGCAATTTAGATAACCTTTCCCTTTGATGAGGTGACAGTAGGTGACCTAGCCGTGAGTTTTTCTTTCAGTCCATTTCCTTTTCTTCTTTAGGCTTTGGCTAGCATAAGCCATGTGGCTCACGTTACTATTACAACCAAAACAGTTGATGGAAAGTGTGCATACAGGTAAAGTGCTGACTTCTTTTACTCCTATGTATTCATCCTGAAATGTACTTTTTGCCTGAATCTCAGAGTCATCCTATCTAAACACTAGTGTTATCTTTTTTGGCTGAGATTTTAGGTAAGTTTTCTTTCTTCCTTATGAATAGATTGATAATCCACAGGATCTGATTATTACGTGATAGTCTTACTTCATGGATTCTTAAAAGATAAGATGTAACATACTACAGGTACCTAGCAAAGTGTCTGTTGCACACAGGTATTCTAAATAAATGATAGCTGTGTTGTTGTTTCTGCCCCTCTGGCCTTCAGTAGGATATTGCTTTGGGCTGATTACAGGACTGTGACTGGGATGCTGAAGGCTCACATTTCCATAGCTGACTCCTGAGCCATCAGCTCCCTGCCACCTATGCTGGCTTGCTTTCCTGTGAGTCGCTGCTGGCTGGCTGCTGTGCTGGCACAGTTTTCAGAGACTGAAGAATGGCCTAGGAACAGAACAAAAGCAGGATTCCAGCAATGAAACTCGTACCTTTGTTTTTGTGAGCACTGGCCATTCATTAGTTGAAAACTGGTGGAAGTACCTAATTTATGCCAAAAAAGAGAATTTTTTTTAAATTATACAGATTGTAAATTAAAAGGGAAAATAGCTTCAACAAAACACAGTTCTGCTTGTTTCTGGCCTTCTTTAATAGATAACTGTGTGAAGTAATGGAAGGTGGAGATTTCAGAGTATACAACACTGCTGCTACGGGAGTTTGTATGGATTGTAATTGCCCTAGGGTCTAGGTGGGCTGATATGATTAGAATCCTTTCTCACAAACTGGGGAAATAATTGTGAGTTAATGTCTCCCTAGGTAGCCTGGGACACAAGTCTCATTTCTTAATCTCTGGGGTTGTGTTTGCTCCTGCCGGGGTCCTCTAGTGGTTCCCCTTCTGTGGCAACGAGCACCCTCCAGTGTTCTCAGTCTTCCTTTCTAGCCTCTTTTCTCCACACATTCCCAGCTACTGTATATTCTAAAGTCTATGCTTTTATTTATGTTTTTCCCTTCCTGGGTGGTCTTTCTTGGCATGTCCGCCTGAAACTATTTTTCCCTGAAGGCCAGATGAATTGTCATCTCTTCTGGGATGCTTTCACCCACTCTTGCTCCCATGCCAGGCTGAATAGTTTCTTCTCTAGATCGCTTAGCACATCATTCTACACTTAGGTAAAAATCTATTCCCTTGCTAGACAAGAGCTTTCCAAGACCTTTCTTTATTACCAGGACCTCCTCAGGCCTGACATATGGTAGCTCTGCAATAAATGATTGTGAAATTACTGAAAAATTTTATCATTATCTGAAGCAATGGCAAAACTATTGTTTGGTAGCTGAGAACTCAGCAACTAGAAAGCAAATTTTGCTGGACGGATAGATTTCTTAATCTAATTAGAATGATTATAGAAGTAGTAGAAAAATAAACGGGAAAATGATAAGTAATTAAGACAACATATAAAATGGCTATATTTTAATCCAATGTTAGTATGATTTTCTTTTCTCCCCTTTGGATAAGTATTTATCTCTATTTCTATTGGATAATAATAATTTCGTATATTTTCTCATTAGAGCAAGTTACTCAGATGGAAAACTAAAAGCTCTTCCTAAACCATGTGCAGGCAATCAGGGGACCCAGATCACGGTAAGAATGGTAGATGGGAAAGTAAATTACTGAAAAAGAGCTTTGTATAAATATTGAAATAAAACGTAAAATTGTCTGAGTTTTCAGAGTAAGAAGAAGATGAATTTTTATAGCTAATGGAGACCCCAAGATACCACCCTCTAAGCAAGATAAACGATTATTGGCTTTTGTGGCATGGCAGCATGCTCACCCCCTTTCTTTTTTAAGGGGCTGGGAGATTCTTTATCAGAATGGCAGACATGACTGTATCTTTAAGCAGGAGGAAGTCACCATGCTTCCTATGTCTGTGGTGCCTCAGTTGGTCTCTTTCCATTCTGTGATTCCACAGAGCACCCCACTGTAATGCTATGCATCCTGCCCCTCCACCTTCTTAGCCCCAGCTAGAGCACGTCTCCCTGAAGGCCATTTTAACCTGCCTAACTCCCAGACATGAGGAGATAGGCAGGAGACAGAAAAGAATGTGGGCTTCACAGTGCATGTTAAGAGAGATCCTGTACCAGGGTAACCAAGTATGATTTTCAAGAACTCCAAATGATTTCATACATTTTATGATTATTCTTAGTTCGAAAAATATTTTTGAATGCCATGTACTATTATAATTGTTTGTAAATTTTCATGTGTGCCTTACTAATTCATATGCTCTCCTGAGCAAGATCATGCTTTATTTGCCTTCATATTTTCAGCACAAAGCAAAGAGCCTGGCATAGAGAGAACCCCCAGTACATATTTGAGAAATCAATCAATGCATGTACGAGGCAGGAAAAATGTCTTTTAATTCCTTTGTTAATTCTGTCCTATCCCTTGCTCCCTCCCCCAGTCAGTGCTTAGAATTGTGCTGTTGATAAATATAATTGGATTCACTACCTTAAGACCCAGCTTTATAGCTGGACAACTTAGATTTTTATTTCCATGTGCTTCTATGAATTTACAAGAAAAATCAATCTTCTGTTCAGGTGGAGGACCTTTTTTACAACATATCCACAAGGAGGAAAGCTTTAAAACATCCAAGTGAAGAATATGGGAAAATTTTGGAAGTTGTTGGCAGGTAACGGTCCAGAATCTGGGAGGTGGGTCTCTGAGATCTGTCAGCAAAGGAATGTGTCCCAGTGCTTATAAATTGAGAACAATTGCTAAGACTGGTGACAGACAGCAAGACTAGCTTACAAATTATTTCTGGTCAAGGTTTAGTCACCAATTCTGGGCTTTCTCTCATCTCCCCGAAAAGAACAGTTGGTCTTTATGTCAATGATGGTTCTTTGGTGGCAAGCAAAACAAACTGACTCTAGTTAACTTGAGCTGAAAAGAAATGTGTTGGAAGGCTAGGAGTTACATACCAAGTGGAAAAATACGTGTGGACAGCTGCTCCTTGGAGAGGACAAGAACCAAGGTGCCTCCAGGACTTAATGTCATGACCCTGCTCCAATTGTTTTCATTCTTTTCCTGACATTGCTTTAGAGTCTTTTTGCTGGGAGGCTGCATTTGATTGGCATAGCTTGGGTCACACCATCATTACCCACATCTGTGGGGAGAAGGTTTCTTGATTGGCAGTCTTACTAAGGGTGCATCAAGTGGAATGGGATAGAGGTAGTTTCCCAAAGGAAGATTAGAAGCTGTTTCCAGAAGGAGGAAAGGGAGTTCAGGGCAAGTAAAAACAACACCTTAATCTACTGGTACAAATGGCTCCAGCATAGGCTGTCTAAACCCACATGTCCTTAAATTGTAATAGGGATGTGTTAACTATTTTTCAGTATTTCTAAAAAATCTGAAATGAATCAAACATTTGCCCATGATAAAATGGCACAGGCTCATACATCAAGTTACTTTACTTTTTCCTGGAATTGTATAAATCAGTGTTAGAATATTCATTAACTGAAAATAAAGGAGTTCTGGTTGGCTATTTTGGCTCTAGGTATGGTAAAGTGAGTTATTGTTACTTAATAAATTCATTTTGGTAGACACAGTCCTTCAGTTCATGGGGCCATGGAGGAAGGAGTAGTGAATAATGGCCAACCAAGAAAGAAGGGACAGAAAGAAGCCAGTGAAGAGTGGGTGTATTGAGGGCTCTGAGAGAGAACAGAAGCGTGCGGGTGTTGTGAGAGCTGGCTTTAAGGTGTCCTCGAGGCAAACCAGACCTTTTAGGACACTGAAAATAAAACTACAGTTGAAGAGATTATGGCGAGATATCCTTGAATCTAATCAGTAACCTATAAAAGCAGAGGATACTGTGTTTTGTTTGATTCAGTCACATTTAGCATTGATATCTCCATCAAGTCTGTTGGTTTATTTTTCTGTTGGTAAAATAGGATGTATCGAGATGTTTTTGTTTGTATACACCTTTGTTTAGATCACTCAACTCTACCAATTGATTTAACTAAGAGGGGGCTCTGACATCTTTGTACACTTGGCTACTCTTTGCTTACTCTTTTATTTTGTTTTTCTTTTCCAGGTATTCAATACACAATTCGGGCATTAGTTTCTCAGTTAAAAAAGTAAGTTCTTGATTTATGGGGAATGGTTTTGTATTATGAAAAGACAAGGGGGGATTTTTAATATATATTTCGCCTGCGGAGATAAGGTTTATGATGTTTCAATTACAACTGTGAGACAGTAAGTCCTTGTATCTTCTATTCTGTTTATCAGCAAGGTGAGACAGTAGCTGACATTAGAACACTACCCAGTGCCACGACCGTGGACAATATTCGCTCCATCTTTGGAAATGCTGTTAGTCGGTATGTTGATAAGCTATATATAAAAAACCTTTTGCATTTCTTTTCTTGGTTTATCATTGCATTACTTCATTTTACAATCTGTCAAAATAGTACCTGTCTTAACAGTTTGCTTTAGTCAAATACACAGGCTTGTTTTTAGGCTTCAGATTCATTAATAGAATCATTATTTCATGTAATCAGTGCTTCCTGGGTGCATGTTATCTCCTAGATGCTGTAGCTGTAAATCAGTGTGTTCTCTCTAGGTCTTAATCTTCAAAATATTTATAGTGCAGTAGAATTCTTTTATCCTCCAATATTCTCTCTTTTCCTTGTATTTCCATTATCATCACTTTAGGATTTCATTTATTTATCTATCATTGAACGTTTATTAGTTATCTCCCATATTCCAGGCTTTGTGCCGGAAGTTATGGATATAAAGACAAATAAAATATTTCCTACCCTTAAAGACTAGATTTGCAAGTGTCATCAAATATTCATTGTGAAGAAAAGCATAAGAGGGAAGTTGCTTGCATTATGGATTCCTCATTGTGCCTCCCTCCATGTGTAAAATCCACCATTTCCATCACACATTCTTAGCTAAATCTCAAGATTTTACAAAGCCCGAAGTGCGTATGTCATAATCTGAGGGGGAAAATGCTGAGACCCTTCCATGTGCCAGGCATGCACCAGATGCCGTGGATACACAGACGACTGACACAGTCCCTCATTTCACTGTTGCCAGAAATCATAAAAGCAACAGCAGTTGTCCCAGACCCAATCTCTACTTTGAAGAACAAATTATTTATTCTTTGAGCCAAATGAAATTCCTAATTAGGGAACAACCAGTTTGCTTTTAATTACCCTTTTCTTTCTAATTAAGTGTTAAAGAATTAATTTTTTTTAACTGTGCTCCCAGAGTGAGCTTTTATAGTGTAACTTTTAAGAGCTTCTTGACTAAATTTTAAGACTCAGAATAGGTTGTTACGAAATTTAGAGGGACTGTATGAGATTAGAAATCCCCTGGAGCAGCATTTCCCAAAGCAGGTTTCCAGAACACTAGCCTTTTGAGACATTTTGGGGAAAAAGTTTGCTGATTCAGTGTGTAGGAAATGCTGCAAGCCATACCCTCCACTTAAAGATGCAGAGCACATATTACTGTATGAAAAGCTTCCCCCATCCATTCTGCAAACCCTTATTGAATGCCTGCTATTTACCAGGTGCTGTGCTATATCATGCAGATATAGAGAAAGAAGCAGAAATGACTCTTGCCCTCAACAACTTTCTAGTTGGAAAAACGCATGAAATAATTCTGCCTTTCATTAGCAGGTTGTGCTAGAAGCCTGAGAGGAAACATACAGTGAGTGATGAGAGAGTATCTGGGGTCAGAGAGAGGGATAGTCACAGCAGGCTCTTTGAAGAAGTAATCATCATTGAGATATGAAGGATAAATAAAAATTAACTAGCTGTGCAATAGGTTAGGAGTAGAGATTTCCAGGCAGAGGGACCAGCACCTGGAAAGAAATGTGTGGCTTGTATGAAGACTTCTTTTCTACTTATTAACCTCCGCTCCCCAGTAAACACACTCTGGGGAACACCACACTGGAGCCACATTGTGGTGTTATTCAGTATAGTAATTCAGCAGAGATGAGTTTTTGGAATCTCATCTTTGGGTTGTAATTACTAAGATACATGGAAGTTTCAGCAAAATAAGGTCTCAGAGCTTGTACTCATTGTTAAATCGCAGTAATTAGAGCAATGCCTGGCATATAGCATAAGTGCTTGAAAACACTGACTGGGCAGATGGGTAGGTGGGTGGATGAATGGATGGACAGACAGATGGGTGGGTGTGTGGGTGCACGAACAGATGATGGATAGGTGGATGGGTGATCCCAGAGGACCTTAATTAACCATGTCTCTGGGGTCCTCATTTGCCAAAGTTAGTTTATGGGAAGGGGCCCAGTGTCTTCTAATTCTGGTTCTTTCATAATATGCGAGCCTTCCAATGTTTTCAGAAGCTTTGGAATTTCTCTTTTCTAACCAGAGAACTGATAGAAGTTGGGTGTGAGGATAAAACTTTGGCTTTCAAAATGAATGGCTATATATCCAATGCAAACTACTCAGTGAAGAAGTGCATCTTCTTACTCTTCATCAACCGTAAGTGAAAAAGAACCAAATAGGGAAATCCATCCACAGAGAATTTTATGGGACCCTGGAAAAATTCCTAATCCGCAGGTTTGATCAAACACAGGGAAACCTCATGCCAGAGTTTGGTTTGATTAGGAGGTATTTATAAATTTTTGTTCTAAGTCTGTACTTAGCCTTTAAGTACATGCTGTTACAGAGACTGGTTCTCAACTCTAAGAGGAAGTCAAGGAGAGGGCATCACAGGCCCCTGTGAGCCAGTATACCTTCCTCATTTGCTGACAAAGGAGGCTTTACAAGCAGGCCCCAGGCAGAGCTTTGCTCTGCCCTTAGATCATGGGCCACTGTTTGAATGAAATTGCACAGCAGGACACAGAAGGAGGGGTACCTTGGGTATAGATATTGTCATTAAAGTAAAGAAATTGAATGCTAAGCCCTTTGAGAGTTTTCTTTTCAAAAAATGAGATACATGATGCAAAGAACAGTTCTAGAAATTAGGGAGGAAATTAACTAAATGAATTTGGATTTTTCTCAAATTCCTTTCAAGTCCTTATCTCTCTGCTGACATATTGTTTACATGATAGTTACTTATAAAGTAAGTACTATTTTGCATTGTTTCTTATAACTTAATTGTATATTACAAGGTTTTGATAGTGATAGAGCAACAACAAATAATCCTACAGTCTGGCTTGGTTTTTCATTTTCCATTCAGAAACAAGATGCATCTTTCCATGTGTTCAGTTTTCATCCTTTTTATCTTTTGAGTCCTGTCTTTATTTTTTAAAGCATTTTGTAATAATTTTATATCAATAGTTTTTGCTTTGTTTGCTGTTGGAAATGGTGTATTCCTTCCTTCCCTGTATAGCAATAAGCAGATAGAAGTGTCTCAAAATATGCGTGTTTTACAGCCGTTGTTCAAAGCAATGCAGGAACAGTGCAGAGAGAGCCAATCATTTTACAGACACATTCTGTTAAACTGATTCATATTAGCAGGATTTTTTCCTACTTCATTAAGAAGGACTGATACATAACAAAGCCTGATACATAACAAAGTTCGTTTTAATCAAGGCTCAGAATATGTTTTTCAGTCATTTTTTCCTAACCATGAAGAATATGTGCTTTGTAACACATACGTTGGCTGTAGGGTAGAGAGACGAAGTCACCGTAAGTGCTGTCTAGACTGGCCTCTGTCAGGGTTTCCATGGGGACTGCATACTGCAGTGTCTGCATTCCCATTAGCTAATCTGTTCACGATGCCAAATTCCCAGTAGCAAAGACAGGTCAGACTCTTACGCAAGCCATTCAGTTATCTACACACTGTGCAGGCTCACTCAGGTGGCAGGGACAAAGAACATTCCTTTAGCTTGTCTGGAGTTCAGAAATCTCAGCAGAGGGGCTCCAGCTGTGCTTTTGTCAGGGGCCCATGCCTACTCCAGGCCTGTGTGGTCAGGACACGTGTTACAGAGTCCAGTTACATTATTGAAGGGGCCGTGGATGTGGTGAGCATTCAAAGAATAATAGTCTCCTCGCTGATAAAATTATGGCCACTCTTGTTGGAAATAAAAAGACGTGACATACCCTTAGCTACAGTGACACAGGACAGCACATCATCAACAACTCATCTAAAATTGTCTGGGAAGAAGGGAGAGCTATGTTTTCTGAAAATACATCTTTCTCTGAGTTTAGGCTTCTGTCTCCCAGCCTTTATTGTTTTCTGCCCTCTCCGAACCTGCCTCATTTCCTAAATTACCTTAAACATTCATACAGACGTTTGTACTGCCTGAAATTCTGGAAAACTCATCCTTCATAACTCAGTGTGGATACACCACTGTTGGAACTCCCTGAGCAGAGTTAGTTGCTCTCTCATCTCACCATTTAGCACAAACTCCTCTATGATAGTGCTGACCCCTTGGGGTGGGAGTTAGTTTATTCACCATCGTATTGTCTCCCACCACTTGGCACATGTGATAGCCAGTATGTATTGTAGAATGAAAAGTCTGAGAGCTGATGTCATACTTCCCATTGTGCCCAACAAGGGCAAAGCTAGTCCCCATGGGCCGATTGAGGGGAAGGGAAGTAGGGAGGCAGAATTTATTGCCCCATCATGTTTTCTGCTACTTAGCTGAAAGGAGAGAGTCCCGAGCCCGTAGTGAGATGCTGGGAAGTGGTAACAGGTAAAGGGCAGCCTTTCTTCCTGGGGATCTGATGTACACATCAGTCTGGAGCCCTTCCTCCTCAGGTGATTTTGTGGCTTGACATTAATGTGCACCTGTGCTCTCACCCCTCTGGACAGTTTTGAACTGGTTACTTTCTTTTTGTTTTTTAGATCGTCTGGTAGAATCAACTTCCTTGAGGAAAGCCATAGAAACGGTGTATGCAGCTTATTTGCCCAAAAACACACATCCATTCCTGTACCTCAGGTAATGCAGCATCAAACTCCTCACCCAAGACTCACAGGGAACAGAAATTCTGTCAGCCTCTCCTGTTTGAAAGAGATGGCCTAGCTTCTTTAATAGCCCGATCAGAGTGAATCCCACACACCATTGTCACAGGATGTTCTGTCCCTTCTCACAGGTAAAAGGCACATTATTCACTAATTTAGCAGAACCTCACTGAGAGCCTCCCATATGCCAGCCTGCTTTGTGCTGGTGACACAAAGGTGAATAACGTGTCTCATCCTTCTAGAGTGGTTGATAGCTGGTAGGCCGAGGAGAAGCAGAGATATGCTCAGGAGGCTCTGGATATTACTTCTGCCAGGGTCAATCCAGGAAGCGAAAACGGCTTTTTCCTTCCACAAAAGACAGTCTTCTGCTCTATGGCGATTCTCATCTTAGCCTCTCCATTGTTGATTGCCAAGAGTTTCACTAAAATAATTTAGCAGTCATAAATAATTTAGCATTTGCATTAAACAGACCAAACCCCATTGTAGGTATATGAAATACAGAATAAATATGAGGTACTCATGCTCTAAAGGAATTTAGTCTAGGGGCTGACTTAATGGAAGATGTCTTTGCATTTTTTCTGGTTCTGCTACTAGCTTGTCTGTTTCACATTGTTAGCATTTTTATCATAGTATGACAAAAGGTCACTCTCTTAGTAATAAGGCCATCATTTGTACAGGGCATGGTTCATACTAAAATGTCTTAAGTCTGAAACCTTTGCCCTCTGAATAGAAATTATGTTAGAGAGTTAATTTCTCTTTGTTCTAGTGGTTTTTGGTTGTTTTTTTTTTAAGTGATGGAGTCTTACTCTGTCACCCAGGCTGGAGTGCAGTGGCATAATCAAAGCTCACTGCAGCCTCAAACTTTTGGGCTCAAGTGATCATCCCACCTCAGCCTCCCGAGTAGCTAGGACTATAAGTGTGACCCACTGTACCTGACTTCTTTATTCTAGTTTTGATTGAAGGGGAAAAGGGAGTATGTGTGTAAAAATTGTGGTTAAAGGTAGTTTTTAGATTAAATGTAGAATTGTTGACTTCCTCTTATTTTCCCTTGCAAGGTAATTAACTGGTCAAATTATCACTTTGTTCCTTCTCTATATTAGTCAGAGTCCAAACAGGAGATAGAAACCATATAACATTTTTAACAAGGAGAGTTTAATATAAAGAATTACAAACAGGGATTAGAGGGATAGGAGATTGGATAGTAAGAGGCGAAGAGACAGGAATACCAGATATAAAGATCAGCCATTACCTGTCACCATGCTCAGAATGTGGATGTCAGGCCCCTGGCTGAGATGCAAACCTTATTGAGAGAATGCAGCTGTGGCTCACTGCGTGGTGGAGAAGTCAATGAGGCATGCTCTCCTGGCATCACTCTAAGGGAGTGCTGGAGGGAACTGCCCACAAGTAGGGGCCATGTGCTGCTGGCAGCCTGTGCAAAGGAACTCAGAGAAGTCTGACAGAAACAAGCGCACCTTAACTTGACATAGAAACCCCTTCCTCCTCCAGTGTCCCTCCAGCTCTTTGCTGACAAAGCTTCACATTGCAATGCTCCGCTATCACAGAGCAAGCAATGAAAGATGGACTTGGAGTGAGGAAATAAATTGATATTAATAGCTGGCATGGCCTCTAAACTGACTTTTGTATTACGTTTTAATGCTAGAAGGTACTCTTGCAAATATTCTTGTTTCAACCCTCATATAATACTGAGAAGTAAGTAGGGAACCTGTGTTCATGGTTGTAGATGAGAAAACAAATCCAGAGAAGTTAAGTGACCTACCCAAGGTCATGTAATAAGAAATTCACTCGTTCTAAAATGAAGATAATTACAACATGTAATAAATGTGTCAGGTACATGCAAAGTGCTTCACATGAATTTAGTCCCTACCATAAACCCGAGATAGGTAATGATATTATGTCCACTTTACAAATGAAGAAACTGAAGCAAAGAAAGATGGTATAACTTACCCAAAGCTACACAGCTCTTAAGTAGCAGAGCCAATATTTGAACACAGTCACTTAGACTTGATCTTAAGGTTTTGACCACGGTGTCATTTGGCCCCCGCTAAGTCTTCTGGCCACCACACATACCATGTGTAGATTTTTCCTCCCATCTCCCACCAGCTAAGGTAATTGTTCCCTTTTTCTTCTGCCAGTTTAGAAATCAGCCCCCAGAATGTGGACGTCAATGTGCACCCCACAAAGCATGAAGTTCACTTCCTGCACGAGGAGAGCATCCTGGAGCGGGTGCAGCAGCACATCGAGAGCAAGCTCCTAGGCTCCAACTCCTCCAGGATGTACTTCACCCAGGTGAGGGCATTTCTCATCCAGCTGATTCTCTGGTGCCTTTGCCACTTTGAAATGTGCCCTGTCAGACATGAGAGCCCAGATTTTTGCCTGTTACTTTAGAACTTTCTTTGCAAGTATTACTTTGGTAATTTTCTTATTTTTATTTTTCTTTATTTATTTAGAGACAGGGTCTTCCTATGTTGCCCAGGCTGGTCTCAAACTCTGGGCTCAAGCAGCCCTCCTGCCTCATTGTCCCAAGTAGCTGGGACTGTAGGCATGTGCCACCATGCCCCAGCCTGATTATTTTCTTTTAGGAATATTTTCTTCTTTGAACCTAATTATGAAGGTATTGTGCCATTGTTCCTGGGCCTAGAGGCATGAGGCCTGAGCTCATTTTCTCATTTTGCCTCCACCTGAGACCTTAGACCAACTTCCTAGGAAACAAGCCATCTGAAAATGGGATAAGGTCCTCCTTCAGTGCGTTCTTCTCCACTGAAGATGTTCAGGAGGAAGCTGGTCCCACCTACACAGGGCAGAGTAGAGGGGCAGTGGGAAGAGTGGAAAGAGCAGGGGCTTTAGTGTCGGAGCTCTCTTACCAGCCATGTGACTAACCTTCCCTGGCCTCCCTGTCTACCTCAGTAAAGATAGACCTGGTCATCCCCACATCCAAGGACAGTTACAAGCAGTAGGTGAACGGTGAACAGAAAGTGTCTGATACGGGGCCTGGCACCATTCATCTTATTATAATTGTTCAGGTTCTAAGTGCCTATAATTCTAAGTTACTTCCCTTCCCTGGGGCCATGGTTTTCCCATCTGTAAGATAAGCAGGTTAGATAATATGCTCTCCAGTCTCCCTTCCCAGGTCTGAGACAATGTGGTTCTGGGCAGCCCTTTATTCAGGGTGAGGATGTGTTCATCAGGAGCACAACAGATGCCAAAACTACAAAAATAGAAATATTTTCCTGTTAAATTGCACTGGGCCCTGCAAGCTGAAAGTGGGCTTCTGTGAGA
>RJWJ010015252.1:0-36457 GCA_004363605.1 Indri indri | reverse complement strand
TCTGCAGCTTTCTGAGAGACCAAAGTTACTGACAGCTAAACTTCTCCCTGCAGCTGGGCAGCAAGTCCTGTCATGAAGGGGGACCTGGGTATGCTTCTGTTTGTCTACCACAGTCCATTCTTTGCGTCACTTGGAAACCCTTCTCCATTTTTGTGCCTTTTGTTCTTAATGTATGTTCTCAAGCCTCTTATCTAAAACCGCTGAGGTAGTTCATTCTTTAAACCATCATAACTATAAACTCTCTTAGCTATAAAATGAAGGAGATAAAATAGTAGTTAATTTTAATTTTATAGTAATGTTAAGAATGTATTAATTATACTTGCAAATTTTAAAGAATTTTTGTTCAATGATATTTGACAAATAAGTTTTTTTAAATAGCCAGCAGTGTCTGGCTTTTGTTCGCTTGCACAAAAATTATTGAAATCCTTATACAAACTGTGGTCACAAATGATACAAAGATCCCAGCAACGTTCTTGACAACACATTGAGCGTAATTGAGCATACCAGGAAATTCTAAACTTTGTTCTCTCAAATTCCATTTATAATAGATTTGGCTATTGATGTGAAATTCAGAGAGATAATTTTTTATTAGATTACTTTCAATGATGGAATCTGTGCTTTTAAAAAAGAAAGAAAGAAACTAGATCCCGTATATCTTTCTTTGCCACTTCAAGCTTTCCAAAGGGGAAAAATCCATAGAAAAGTCATTAACTGTTACAAGTGCATCGTCTCTCAGTTGTGATGTTTATTTCTTTATACTCTAAAACATGTGTTTATTGTATATATGTAAGTGAGTAAAATGAGTTGATTCAACCAGCTCTGTCATAAACAGGAAATAATAAAATAATAATAAAATCAAGTTCTTTTCCTTTGTGTCTGCCATGTATGCTAGGCAGGCAGGAAAGGAGGACAGAGAGAGACAGAAATACACACATGCCAGACAGAGAGAGAGAGAGAGAGAGAGGGAGGAGGAAAGAGAGAAGAGGAGGAAATTAAGAAATAACTCTTCATTTTCTTTTCCTGAGGAACTTCTTTGTTTTTATTTGTGTGTACAGTGAATCTTTGTATTTCTTCCCCAGCAACACCCGCCACCCTCTTTGGCTAATAGAAAGCTCTGGAAAAAAAAAATCGAAACTTATCTCCAAATGCAGTGGCTATAAATAAAGTTACTGTGTCCTCTGCTTTTTCAAAAATACGAGTGAGCATTGGATATTAGAAAGCTGCCTTACTTTTATTGAAAAGAGAAGATCTTTGTGTTCAGTATCAATTTCTTCATAGGAGAAAAAAAGGTTTGATTAATAATAGCAGTTACTATGTGCTATACACCGTTCAAATTGCTTTACATGTATTTGCTCATTTGGTTCTCAAAATAATCCTATGACATAGGTATTATTACCCCATTTAACAGTTGAGAAATCTGAGTCCAGGAGAGTTAAGTGACTTGCCCAGAGTCACATGACTACTAAATAGCAGAGCTCTGGATTTCATGCTCTGAACCAAGTGCTATTATCAAAGCCATCAATTGAGGTTGAAAGCAAAGCAGCTACTCAGGAGAAATGCAACTTTCTCAGGTATTCGGCTTGGGGAAAATTCCTTCTTCAGGAATTTATAAAATTGATGCCATAAGACATTGTGAACACTATTTTTCATAACTACCCTCCGGTAAATAGCATGAAGCTTTTTTTTTCACATGACAAATCTTTGAGGAGCCAATATCTCGTGATTCTGGTGTATGCCTTTTCAGTTGTGTGGCATGATCCAGGGACAGATTATACATCCATCAGGTGAACAGATGGACGCCATGTCTTTTGAGCACTCCTCCCTGAATGTCTTGAGACTAAACTTCTATTAAGCATAGTCTAGCAAAGAATTTGATTTTATCCTTTCTGTCAGGAACGTAGAGTAGAAGTATCGTATGTTGTCAGTTAAAGGCAGATTCTTGAATTTTAACAAACCCAGCAGAAGGGTTAGTATCCTTCCAAGTATGCCTGAACAGACGCCTGCCCAACCACAACACAGAGGATGTGATCTTCTAAGGGTCTTTCTTGGTGTAAAATTCCATGATTCTATGGAAGTGCAATACCGCTTCTGGTTTACAAAACTCCAGTTTTCAGATCCTAGCGTCTTAATGAATTGATATGAGTACAGTGCTTCTATGACAGTGTTATTATTTGTAATAAAAAAGGAAAAATAGGGAGAACAATTGTAGATTACTGCTTTCTTTGACTGGATCAGAGCTTCTTCATTAGTATTTCCCCTTTCCATATTTCTTTACCAATCATAATTTCTAAAATATCATAATACTCAATTCTAAGCATATTTTAACTTGTATTTATTTTTCTTGTAGGAAATTTGGAAAATAAAAATCAGCATTAAGAAAAAATAAAAATCTCCAACAATCCTACTAGAGGCTATAAATCTCAGTCCTGTCTGTTCCCGCCCACACACACATGCCAACATACTTAAAGGGTGGGAATATGCACACTGTTATGTAATCTACCTTGTTCATATAATAACGTATCATGGATGACTCTTTTTTTTTTCATTTTCTTAGAAACGGGGTCTCACTCTGCTGCCAGGCTGGAGTATTGTCTACTCCATAGTAGCTCACTGTAGCCTTGAACTCGTGGGCTCGGGCGATCCTCCTGCCACAGCCTCCCAAATAGCTAGGACAAGAGGTGCACACCACCACACCCAGCTAATTTTTTTTTTGTAGAGACAGGGTCCACGGATGACTCTTGATGTCATTAAATATTAATAGATATAGTAGCTGCAGAGTACTGTATTATGTGGGCATGCCCAGGACTGATGCTCTTCCTTCCATGCTGTCGTAACAGCCATACTGGCTGTTAAAACATTGAAAGACTTGCATGCTGGGTAGTAACTGGTGCTACCCTGAGCCCTCTGAATGTCTTCCCGTTGAACCCCTCCCCAACCTTCCAGTAGCTAAAGGGTTAACACCAGGATCCGGTTCTGGTACTGGAGTCAGCCTGCTCTCTGATCAGTACCTACACCAGTGGTTAAAAATTTTGGATATCATCTTGAATGTATCAGAATATAACATAGTGTTGGTAATATTTCATCTGTTTATTAGAAATTGTTTTTCTGTTAAACATGTATTTTTAAAGGTCTTCTGACAGACTTCTTTGAAATTTTATATCTTGAGGAGGCCATAGGTTTTCATGGGAAATAGATCTCTGAAATTATCACGGCAATAATGTAATAATACTTATTGAAACAATGGTTTGACGTATGAAAATCTAATTTATACACAAAGCATACCTGAACATAGACTTTTCCTTCTATATAGACCAGAAACCACAGCATTTAGGTGGAAGTCATTGTTTTGTGTCACTTTAAATTCAGACATTCAATGCAATTCTCTTTTGAATACGAAATTTTTTTTTACTATAATGTAGTAGTATATTAGACTTCACCATCCTCCTATAGTGTTCTTTCTTCATTTATCCATTTCTAACATACTTATATGATTTTTCAGATCTTCCATATTTCCATTTTCAATATTTCACATTATATGGTTAATTTTTTATAATCTGACCTTCTGCATTTGATCTCATACTGGTTACCACCTATCAGATGTTTTAAATAAGCAGCTTCGTTGCATGGTTTAGTAAAAAAAAAAACCCAAAAACAACAAACAAAAAATTTTTGCAGTTTTTTTTACTCAAATCTTTAGAATTTATTCTTAGGGGTTTTTTCGTTTGTTTGTTTGAGGATTTGTGAAATGGTTACGAACTTCTTATTGTAAATTTCCAAGTTGTGTCTCTTTGGCCCAAGCAGTAAAATTTTTCTTTCCTTCCTGGGTGGTGAGATCTGCTGCCCCACAGTTTAAAATAACAATAGGGGCTGAGGCCACTCCTGACCCTGCAATCGTATTCTTTTCATTGACTAATTAATTTAGGTTAAAGGAAGGTGAGTGCCTGCCTGTTGACTTTACTATAAAAGAAGCATATATTCTAAAATTTCCTCTTATTGCCATTTCCATTACTGCCCCCGCAGTCTAGCCTCCAAAATCTCTCCCCTGGTGGCTCTGCTTCTATTCCTTTTACCCCAAAGCACCAGAGTGCTGTTTCAGAACATTAATCAGAGCAAAAATCCACCAGTGTTTTCTCATTGTGTGTAAAATAAAATCCAAACTCCTTACTGTGGCCCGTAAGAGCATGATTGGCTCTGCCTAATTCTCTCTTACACTCTTGAAACTCCAGGCACACCTCCTTTTCTTTTACTGAAATTCTCAGAGCTTACTATTCCTGTCCCCAAACCATTGTGCTTGCTGTTCCTCTGCCTAGAACTCTCTGCCTCCGGGTCTGTGCGACCTTCACCCTTCCTGGCATTCCAGCCTCACTCACAGGTCACACCTTTGCAAACTTGCAGTGTCCAGTAGCCCCCACCCAAACACACAGTCATCCTCAGCTCACTGTCCTGTTTTACTTCCTTCTATCTAAGACTATATACGATTGTCCTTTTTACTTTATTTAATAATCGATCACCAAATTGAATATAAATTCTATAAAATTAGAGATTGGGTCTGTTTTTATTGGCATCTGTTTGACAGTGCCAATATGACAGGATGTGATAAATATTCGTTTAAATAATTTATTTCAGTATTGTTAGTCCATACTCTGGCCTCTTTGGCAAAAGAGACTTTTGCTGTCTTTATATGAATTTGTCCCAAGTTTCGGTTGTTTCTGATTAAGTTTAGACCAAGAGGGATCCCTGTCCCCTGCAGGATTGCCCCCATTTCAATCAGTAAATGAGGAATATCCAGCTTTAATTTAGGATTTAAATTCCACATCGCAATTATCTAAAGAAAGTGACTGGATCTAGGTACCGAATAATAGTCTTTCTAAGGAAAATTTTAGATGTGCATTTCATTTCTGTAGTTGCTAACAAGTGTTTTACGCCAGAATAAAAGCCATCCTGCCTGGGGTAAAAGCAGAAGGCTGTGTATTTGTAGCACTTTTCTTTCTGTTTTGGAAAAGATTTCTTTTTAGCTACTCTGTGTCATGGTGATGTTGAGTTCTCTGCAGGAAGGCTAGAGCTCTTGGTTTCCTTGATGTTTCTAGGCTCTGGAAGATTTGTGTTTTTGGAAGGAACATTTCCATGGTTACACCCGTTCCTTCTACCATCCTTGAAAAAACAGGGACAAATAAAGTAATCTGATTCCTGAATTGCTGCTACACAGATGTCTTTTGTATCTGCCTTCACATGAAACTGCTGAGCAAGTTCCATTTCCATGCGTTTATTCCCTTCAGTGCTTTTTATAAATGAAGTTTGGGATTAGGAATAAAAGACTTGGATTAGCAAAGGGAACAGGAATGGCCTATGTTATGTTAATGGTCTGATTACAACATAGGATGAATTTAGAGGTACTGTATATGAAGGCAGAGATTGTTTTGGGAGCAAAATGAAATTGCAGCTTTGGGCAACATTATGTGAAGAATTGGTACTGTACTCAGAAAGACTACTGTGCTTAAAATAGCATTCAGTTTTTAAATATAAAGCTTCATGTTGAAATATTAAAATAAACATATGTGCTTTTGCTGCCGTGGAGCAGTGAAACTCCCTTTTCCTTGGAACAGCTTCTATGCTTATTGCTGTTCCACGTAAGCTTAGGCTGAA
This sequence comes from Indri indri, assembly GCA_004363605.1. Lineage (NCBI taxonomy): Eukaryota > Metazoa > Chordata > Mammalia > Primates > Indriidae > Indri > Indri indri. The sequence continues at coordinate 30,814 of RJWJ010015252.1, read as the reverse complement.
GATGCATACAACCTAGCACTTTTCTTCTCTTAGCATGGCAAAACATTTGCACAGAAATGCTGGAATTTACACTCATGAGTTAATTTCAGGTAAGATGAGGAAAAGAAAGCTCTCTATCAGGATTAATGAAGGTCTAAATTAAGAAAAAGTAGTGCAGCTTTTTTTTTTAAGTTAAAGTAGTGGTTAATTTATGCTACATTTCTCAATGAGTATGGTATGTGAAAAGTTTGATTTGCATATTAACTGTAGGTATGCAGAAGCTTGTCAAGTAATGCCTTTTACAGGCTGCTGTCTGCCTCCATTCTGCTTGAGCATTAGATGCTATGTTTTTCCTCTTGAGAGACCTACTTTGGTGTCCCCCCCATGTATTTCAATTATAAATTATTACTAATATAGAATTATTAATTTATAGATGCTTATGGTTTAAACATAAAAACCCTAAAGATGGAAAAAACTCTACAATCTTAACCTCTAGAGATAGATTATTTTTCTATGAATATATTAACATATATGTTATAATTGCTTTTTTTTTTTTGCCAAAAAGGAACCATACTATATATACGTACTTATTTTTGTATATATCTTGAATTTCCATGGTAGTATTGTGAACAGAAGTTCTCTGAGGCCAGGTGCAGTGGCTCACTCCCGTAATCCTAGCTCTTTGGGAGGCCGAGGCGGAAGGATCGCTTGAGGCCAGGAGTTCAAGACCAGCCTAAGCTAGAGCAAGACCCCGTCTCTACAAAACATAGACAAATTAGCCAAGCTTGGAGGTGTGCGCCTGTAGTCCCAGCCACCGGGGAGGCTGAGGCAGGAGGATCGCTTGAGCCCAGGAGTTTGAGGTTGCAGTGAGCTATGATGATGCCACTGCACTCTAGCCTGGGTGACAGAGCGAGACCCCATATCGAAAAAAAAAGTCCACTGACAAGGAATTTCCTTATAGATATACTTCATTATTTGTAATTTTGTTTTTTTCTGTAGCCATTCTTGCAGTTATTATATATTTTGCTTCCCTGAATAAGTATTTCAGTAGTATAAATTTCTAGAAGTGAAACTGTGAGGGTAAACATACGTGAACATTTAAATTTTAATAAGCACCAACAAATTATCTTAAAATGTGTACCAATTTATACCCTCAGTAAAATGCAAGGGAATGATTCTTTTACTGCATTCTTATTAGCTTAGCCATTATCAATTTTTTCTTTTAAATCTTTGCCTGTCTAACAGGTACAATCACATATCCTGTTTTATTTTACATTTTGACTAATGAAGCTATGTATTTTTTATGTGATTATTCATCACTGTTATTTTTACTTATACAAGATGACTATTCACATATTTTGTCATTTTTAAAACATGAATTGTTTTTTCTTATTAACTTATAATAGGTGTTTTTGTCAAGTATTGGAGATCTTTTCCCTTGCATTTGTTGCGTGCTAGGAAGCGAGGCCAGGCTAGGCTCTGCTGAATACTATACATACCTTATCCCCAGATCCCAGTCTGGCAGGGGGTCTGTCTCTGCGCCATTCTACAAGGGCACAAGCTCTCATCTAAACAATCATCCATCCTATTTCTTCCACTTCTGTGGAGGCCACGTTGGACTGACATTTGTGAGAAATAAACCTTTATTGTGCTAAGCCACTGAGATTTGGGGGTTGTTTTTTCCACCACATAGCCTAATTTGTTCTGACTACTAAACTTGGCAGTGCCTCACTTTTAAATATGAGTGCATAAATAAGATTTACCAGATATTTGAGGAAAGTGTTCATATGAGAAACAGAGTCTTAAATAAACACACAGAAACAGAACAACTAACAGGGAATAGAGACTATGCGAAGAATAGAAGAAAACATCTGTTTTAAAATTATAACTAATGTCTGCAAAGATAAGAGAAGATATTGTACCTATAAAACAAAAAGAAAGTGCTACAGAAAAGAAACAATGAGAGAACCAAGAAAGAGTTTTGGAATAAATAATGTAGTAGAAACTAAGGTATATAAGTAGATAAACAAATGATTGTAGCGGTTCTACTTGTAATAGTTCCAAACTGGAAACTACCCACATGTCCTTCAATGGGTGAATGGTTAGGCACACTGTCGTATATCTAAACTATGGGAATACTATTCAGCATTAGAAAGAGACGAACTATTAATATACGTAACAGCTTAGATGAAATTATGCTAAGTGAAAAAAGCCAACCTTAAAAAATGCATGCTGCATAATTCTGTTTATGTAAAATTTGTGAAATAACATAATTATAGAGATGGTGGACAGATTAGTGGTTGCCAGGGGCTAGACATGGGGGAAGAAGGGGTAGATATGTCTATAAAGGGGTAACAGGAAGGACTCTTGTGACAGTACAGTTGAGTATCTCGATTGTGGTGGCTACACAAGGCTACACAAGTGACAGAATTGCATAGAGCTGTACCCCCCCCCCCACACACACACACGTGCATATGTAACAGGCGAAGTCTGAATAAGCTCTCTGGATTGTGCCAATTTCACTTTCTTAGTTGTGGTATTGCACTGCAGGTGTGTAAGATGTTAGCAATGAGGGAGTCTGGGGGAAGGGGCATGAGACCTTCTGGTACACTTTTTTGCAACTTCCTGTGAATCTATAATTATTTCAAAATAAAAAGCCTTTAGAAACCCTCAAGTAAATAAATAAATAGATGCCTTGGAAGATAAAGTCAAAGAAATAGAGAAAAAAAAAAAGTGTGGAGGAGAGAGGGAGAGAGGAAAGGGAAGACATAAGAAAATTAGAGGATCGAATCCAGAGGTCCATGATATTGTTAGGAATTCAGGGAAAACAGAGTAAGCAAAGGAGAGAATCTAAAAAAAAAAAAGAAAAAACTTTAAAAAAATCCCTCAAGAAGTTGAGAGCATGGGCTGTTGCAGCTGAAAGGGCTCCCTGAGTGCCTGTTACAATGGTGCAGAAAGGCCCAGTGCATCACAATGACCTTTAAGGACACTGCTAGATTGTCTCTCATCAACCTGATGCCACCACCACACTCCTCTGAGGCTGGGAACTGTGTTCCCAGAATCACCTTCCCATGGTGGCAGGGATGGAGGTTGTACGTAGGCTGAATAACGTGGGCTCCTACTCACCAAGTCTGCTTCGGCTGTGGCTCCTGCAGGGTGCCCAACCTGCCAGCAGCACAGACCAACACGGAGCCCATGAGGTGGTACTGTCATTTTGGGGAACCAATAGTTTACGTACATTGGACCTTTTTCCACCCTGTCAAGAGCAATGCTTCGTTCTCACAGGATATGGATTGCCATCCCTGCCCATAGTGCCTCCGCCAAAATGATCACCCCGGACTTCAGATTGTGGTATTCTTCCTAGCTTTGCTTCTGACGAGGAACTCGTTGTATAGCAGAAGAAGTGCAGCGATAGGCTCATAAAAACACGAAGTTGCTAATGCCTTTATTTGGAATTCGCTGGTCTTGCTAGGCTCCCCATCCTCCTGAAACTTGTCCTGTTAGAACGGTGGAATGCACTTTTGAAGACTCAGTTATGGTGCCAGCTGATGAAAGCACTTGTGGAACTGATTTAATGCCCTACGACATGCTGCCAACCAGAGACTAAGTTATAAGGTAGTTGCCCCTGTGGCAAAGAAGAAATCGAGTTTCAGAAATCAAGGGGTGCGAATGGGAGTAACTTCATTCACTGTTCCGTCTCATGATTTATGCCAAAATTCCGGCTTTCCATCCCCACAGCACTGAACTCTGCTAGTTTAGAGGTCCGGGTTCCCAGGGCAAGAATACTTTCACCAGGAAACACATCGGGAATCTGAGACTGTCATCTGGCCACCTTGTCAGGCAAATGAGAGGATTACTGCCCGGGATGGGACAACCGATCTTGATTATCAGGGTAAACTGGTTTGCTCCTGTACCATGGGGGCAAGAAGGAACACCTGGAACCCAGGAGAGTCTCTGGGTAATCTCTTAGTATTTCCATGTTCTGTAGTAAAAGTTATAGAAAACTATAGCAACCAGAGCAGGCAGAACCATTTATGGCTCAGAAATTTCAAGAATAAAATGTTAGGTCACCTTACCAGACCAAAAGACCAACAAATAAAAAAACTGACGGGCTGAGGTGCTTGCTGGGGACAAATGGAATAAAAAACGGATGGCGGTAGGAGGGAATTACAAATACTGACTAGTTGCAGAAACAAGCACTATAGTAGTTAGAGATATTTTCTATCTTGCTTAGCTATGGACATTCGTACATATAAACTGATATTTTTCTTTTTATTGTCTCCCATTCCCATACCCTCTAATAATATTAATGTATAAATGGTGGCTGTGGTTATTTCTGTGTATCAGTATTAGGTTATAGGATAGCAAAAGGACATTTTGAATCAGAAGATAAACATTCATTCAAAGATGGAAACAGTTAAACGTTAAAAACAGGATGTTTGGATGCTGACAAAGAAGTAGACTGTGACGGATTGTCTTTTTTTTAGCACAGCCCCACTCTCAGTCATTTTTAAGGCTGAGAACTATAAATATTTTCCAGAATCCCCTTCCCTACATGGTCTTTGGTTAGAGTGTGCTCATGAGAGAAACTTGCATGAGATTTGGAAAATGGGAGTGAGTCAGTTGTAGCCAAATGTGTGCGTAGATAAGAGATTCACAGTGGCTTCCTGGGAGACTCGTGAGAATTACCTTCCTCACTACTGAATTCTGAAATGATTGGTGGAAGCTTCTCAGAGATTCTTGAGAATTTTAGTAAGCTTTTGTGACCCATCCTCCTCAGTGATTCAGATAGATCTTTAGCACGAATTCCTCTGATTTTCTGTTACGTGTCCCATTACCTCTGTTCCTTCAGCTCTTCCAATAGTCATGAAAGACCCTAATTCTATATTAAATTCCTTATACAAGAATACATAGGCTGGGCATGGCGGTGTGCACCTGTAGTCTCAGCTACCCAGGAGGCTGAGGCAGGAGGATCCCTTGAGCCCAGGAATTTGAATCCAACCTGAGTAACATAGTGAGATCTCATCTCTTTAAAAAAAAGTTTTCACAGAATACATAAAATGACTTCTTCCCTGATGGGTACTAGATTCTAAAAACTTCTAGAGAGAATAAAAGCCTGCATACAAAGAATGAGAAGTCAGCATGGCATTGAACACATACATCAACAGTAACATTATTAGCTATGTGAAAATGGAGCAAAGCCTTCATCATTCTCTGGGAAATTGATTTCCAAGCCAGAATTCTGTATCCAGTTAAACTATTAATAATGAGGGTAAAATAAAGACATTTACAGGCAAAGTTTCAAGATTTTACTTTTTGTCTATTTCCCTCAGGATGCTACTGAAGGATGTATGACATTAAAATTAGGAAATGAGGGTGAAACCTAAGAAACATATTTGGGGTTTGGGAAACAAGGAAACCAATACAGGAGAGAGATGAGGATTCTCAGGATGGTGGTGTAGTGAATCCTAGTATGGCAATTGCGCCGGAGGCCTGAAGTCCAGGCACAATTGAGCAGTAGGATAGTAAAGCTATAGGAGAGATGTGGTCAAGGGGAAAATAAGTAGAATCAATAGATTACCTGTTGAGTTTGACCATATTCTGCAACTGGTCAGGAATTCTTCAGGTCTATCAGAGAGTTTAGGAAGAATTAGTAATAGTACATAGAAAATGAAACAAATGAACAAATGGGCCAACCATTAATATTAACTCCAGGAAGGAGCAAATGTTGTAAACAAAGGGAGATACAATTGTACTATACTGCATAGCTCATCAGTGAACTGTATTTATGTTATTGTAGCAATATAAGTTTTAGATATCAGTTTAATAAAACATTGTGATATAACTGTACCAAGAGAAGGGTTTGTGGAGGTGGGTGTTTTGTGAGAATGCTAAATTCTTATGCTCCATCAGAAATCAGTATGTAGTATTTAAAACAATCAAGGAAGAAATAGAAATTAAAGAATATTATTTAGAAATGTAGAGATAAATATCAGAAGAAACAGCTAAAAGAGCTGAAAGGGTTGCCACTCAGAAGTGGAAATGGCATTGGGAAAGAAAGAGCAGAACAGGGGCCTGCTATTTTTTCCTTACGGTCCTTAGAGTACTAGTTGGCTTTTAAAATTAGATGTGTTTATTACTCTGATAAAAAATAAAACTTAAACATCAGAGAAAAGCGTAACAAAAATTAACATCCTAATAGAAAAAAAACGGGCAAGGACATGAACAGGCAATTCGCAAAATTCAAAGAACTAATTGACATGAAAAAAATTCTTACTAAAAAAATTAGAGAAATTAAAATATGCAGCCCAATAATATGTATTCTTTCATCAGATTATAAAAAAGACTTCTCTGCACGTTCTTTTTTATGTTCAATACATGGGAAATGTAATAACACTTGCCTTGAATTTATTTCAAGGATGCAATAAGATAATGCACAACTCTAAACTGCTGTGTGACTACAAATCAGTGAAAGATATGAATGCTGCCTCCATGTTGTCACTTCTCAGATATGGCTAAAAAGATAGCACCAGTTTTCTCATTTGACATTCTTTTATTTAAATAAACAGATAATTCCAATTGTAAAAGTATTCTCCCATGAGATACAATAGGGCTACTAAGTGGAAGGAAATTTTCATGTTTCCCGATTTGGCCTTGTGCAAAAATGTCGGTTCTCCACTAATCCACCTAATTAGGCTTGTGGAACGGGTAGTGAGAAAAATGAATGTGTAATGTATACATTAGGCTGTTCTTATCAGATGTTTAAAAGGTGCTGGGGCATGTTTAGGGCGACCATACATCCTGGTTTATCTGAAACAGCCCCAGTTTATAGCTGTTTTCTAGTTGTTATTATTATTAATTTAAAGGAATATTGAATTTTTATTTTTAGTTTATAGTATTGTAACGTGTCTGAATCTTTATGTTTTAGGCAAAAAAGTATTTTTTTTACAATGAAGGTAATATGTTCACTGTAGAAAAACTGGAATATACATAAAAGAACATGGAATAAAGATTCCTTGTAATTCTATCTTCCTGCAATAAAAAGATAGTTTTACTTTTACATTCACGTTTACATTTTTAAATTAACACAAAAAATACAGGAATGCCTTTTCTTCATTAAAAAAGTAAAGACAATTCAGATAAGTTTAAAATCTCATTGGATCCCATTTTCAATCCCAGTTCCCTCCCAGATACAACCACTGTTAACACTTTGTTGAGCATTCTCTTAGAACTTCTCAACACATCTATTTCCACTCTCATTTTTGATCTCTCTCTTATTCACTCTCATAATATATACAGACATACATATAAATGCAAATATTATAGGATCATTTTGTGATACTTTCTTATAGATAAGTGTTAATATACTGTTTATATCATTTTGCAGTTTTGTAATTAAAAAGTCCTTAAAATCTTTTCATGTCAAAACATTAAGATCTACTACATTCCTTTAGGATGCTGATTAGTATTTAATGCTATAGGTAAACTACAGTTTATTTGTACATTACTCTATTGATGTACATTTAGATCCTTTCTAATGCTTTGCTATAATAAGTATTTAACGTTATCAGTGAACATCTGCTGTATATTCTGCATACATCTGTGTATGCATGTTGATGCCTATGGGTAGTTTCTTTTTTTCCCCTCTTTTTAAATTTCAAAATATTAAGGGGTTATATATGTTTTTGTTACATGGATAGCTTTTATAATGTTTAAGTCAGGGCTATAAGTATGCCTGTAACCTGAATGGGAGTTATTACTAATAGCACCTGCGTTTATTCTCCAAGTGTTCTCATTTAGATGATAAATTATATGGTTAATCTAGTCATAGTCCCCTATAGTATGAGTATTAATTTATGCTAATTACAAGACAAAATGCTTTAAGTACCATATGGGAAGAGGATAAATTTGTTATATCGTACATATTTTAAGAGAGTGAATTATATTCTTGATGACACAAAATACTTAATATATGTGTGGCTAATGCAGTTAGAACAAGGGGTTGTTTTTTCTTTCTCTCTCTCTCTCTCTCAAAAGATAGCTTGAATCTGCTTAAGCAGTTGCAACAGTTCTTTGTTGTGAACCTATACAGATGCTCCTCAATTTACCATGGGGTTATGTCCTGATAAACCCACCATAAGTCAAAAATATTATAAGTCAAAAATGCATTTAATACCTGGATAAACCCATCGTAAAGTCAAAAAACCGTAAGTTGAACCATCATAAGTTGGGGACCATCTATATTCTGCAGCATATTGACAGGGAATAGACAGATTTATCCTGGAAAATATTGAAGTCAAATGTTGCAAAGAAACCTTGTCTATAATAAAATGCCAGTATACCTCCTGTGGAACTTGTTATTTTTAGCAGAACTTTTTCTCGATGGCACCATCTGATTTGCGGCAGAGTGTACGGCTCTCTGCAATTGATATTCATAATGCTGATCCTGAGGATCTATAGCATTCCAAGCTTGCCTCTACACCATTAGGGGAAATTAAAATTATGTTTATTGCAGTATCTGCCTTCCCTATCAATCAAAATTTCTTGGAATGGCTGAAGAAAAAAAAAGATGTACTTAAATAATCTATTAAGGCACTGGAAAGTGAGAAAGAGTGTCATGAGTTTGCCAGAAACTAAGAAATTTCTAAAAGAGAGAAGGCAAACATGGTCACATTTATAGAGAAATAAGTCCAGAGGGAAACTTATCCAAAATAGTTAGGAGAGAGAACTTCTGTAAAAGTAGAGGGGATGTTCTAGGGAGATAAAGGTGCAAGGAGAGGCCTCCAGGGCAATCACTGGCGTGGTTCATTTAGGAACGGCACTTCAAGAAATGTGGCCAGTTTCCATTTTGGCTGAGCAACTGACAATGGCATTTGCTCTCAGCATAAGGCAGACACTTTGAGTTCTAGGGAAAGAGAGGCAGAGAAGTACCCCAGTGGCTAATGAACCCTTTAACTGTAAACTATCAGCATTTTCTAATTACATGAGAGCAAGATTATCTTGTCCCCAAAGGTCATTGTCAGCAAGCCGCATCCACAAACAAATAAGGATCCTCAAAAGCACAGAGAGGATTTCTTGTTTCTGGTTCTACATGTAAGGAGCTTGGAAGTTGCCACTCCAATCCTCACACGTAAAAAGCTGAACAAACTGAAAAATCAATAACTCTTCTTAAATTCGCAAGAAAAGTGAGATCACATGGCAAACCACTGTCCCCAAAATTGGAGACGCAGATAGGCAGATACGGAGAATCACAACGTACTAGAACAGTGCTGAGGTAGGAAAACCTGAACTGTAATTGACAAGTTGCTGGAGGTTAGGTGTGGGCAAACCTGAGAGTTAAAAACTCCAGGGGGACTCAAGCATAGGGAGGAGCTCGTGCACTAGAAGTTTCACCTTCAGGAGCTCAACCAGGTTCTCACAGTAAATATCAGAGGAAAATCCCCTGTGCTCTGGCAAGTGGAAAAGGAACCACTTTGAAATAGCCAGAGTATGCTATTCCTCTTAATAAGATCTGTCCTTAGAAGAAACTAGTTAGCCATAGCCTAATCTGCTTGAGTTTTATCAGAGCCTAACTGATCTGGGGGAAGAGCAGTATCTGACTCCAGCCCACTGTAGACATCCTATCCCACTTACGGAGAAGAAAATAAAGCCTGAGAAACAGCTGTGACGTTCATAGTCCAGAGCATAGGCTGACTAAGACTGAGACTTAATCGTAAAATGAAAGAACGCTTCCCTTCCCCAAACACCTCGCCACCACGTGACTAAAGGCCTATTTCTAGCAATTCCTTTTAACAAGTATATCATGTCTAGCTACCAAGAAAAAATTACAAGGCATACTAAAAGGCAAAAAATACATTTTGAAGAGACAGAGCAGCCAGACATGGCAGGGATGCTAGAATTATCAGACAGGGAATTTAAAACAACTATAATTAATATGCCAAGGCTCTAATGGATAGAATATCATGTAAGAACAGATGGGCAATGTAAGCAGAAAGATGGAAATCCTAGGAAAAAACCAAAAAGAAATACTAGAGATCAAAACCGCTGTAACATAAATGAAGAATTCCTTTGGTGGGCTTGTTAGTAGACAAAAATGGCAGAGGAAAGAATCTATGAGCTTGAGGATCTATCAATAGAAACTTCCAAAATGGAAAAGCAAAGAGAACAAAGGCTGCAAAAAAAACAACAGAATATCAAAGAACTGTGGAACAACTACAAAAGGTGCAATGTATACATAATAGGAATAATCCAGAAGAAGAAAGAGAGAAAGGAAAAGAAGAAATACAGTCATGTGCCACATAATGATGTTTTGGTCAATAATGGACCATATATATGGCTATGGTCCCATAAGATTATAATGGAGCTGAAAAATTCCTATTGCCTAGTGATGTTGTAGCCATTATAATGTTGTAGCACAATACATTGCTCACATTTGCCGTGATGCTACCAGTCATATAAAAGTACAGCACATGCAGTTAGTACAGTACATAATACTTGATGATAATAATAAGCAACTGTATTACTGGTTCATATATTTACTGTACTACACTATACTTTTTAATCATTGTTCTAGAGTCTACTCCTTCTGTTTATAAAGAATATAAGTTAACTGTTAAACAGCTTTGGGCAGGTCCTTCAAGAGGTATCCAGAAGAAGGCGTTATTATCATAGGAGATGACAGCTCCTACTTAAAGACCTTCCAGGGGGACAAGACATGGAGGTGAAGACAGTGATATTGATGATCCTGACCCTTATAGACCTAGGCTAATCTATGTGTTTGAGTCTTAGTTTTTAACAAAAAGTTTAAAAAATAAAAAAACAAAATTAAATAGAGAAAAGCTTATAGACTAAGGATATAAAGAAAGAAAATATCTTTGTACAGCTGTATAATGTATTTGTTTTAATCTAAATGTTATTATAAAACAGTCAAAAATTTTTAAAAATCAAAAAGTTTATAAAGTAAAAAAGTTATAGTAAGATTAATTTATTATTGAAGAAAGAAAAAAATTTTTAATAAATTTAATGTAGCTTAAGTGTATAGTGTGTATAAAGTCTACAGTATTATACAGTAATGTCCTGACCTTCACATTCACTCACCTCCCACTCACTGATTCACTCAGAGCAACTTCCAGTCCTGCAAGCTCCATTCATAGTAAGTGCTCTATACAGGTGTTCCATTTTCTCTTTTATACCATATTTTTACTGTACTTTTTCTATGTGTAAGTACACAGATACTTACCATTGTGTTATAATTGCCTAGAGTATTCAGTACAGCAACATGCCGTACAGGTTTGTAACCCAGGAGCAGTACACCATATAGCCTAGGTGCGTAGTGGACTTTCCCATCTAGGTTTGTGTATGTACACTTTATGGTGTTTGCACAATCATGAACTTGCCTAATACATTCTCAGAACATATCCTCATTGTTAAGAGATGCATGACTGTATTTGAAACAATAATTAATGATAATTTCCCCCAAATTAATGTATGACACATAAATGACCACAGATCCAGGAAGCTCAGAGAACATCAAACAGGATAAATGCCCATAAAACTGTACCTAGGCATATTATTTTTAAACTACTGAAAAAGATAAAGAAAAAAATCATAAAAGAAGCCAGAAGGAAAAACCACCTTACCTGTAGAGGAGCAAAGATAAAAATTACATACAACTTTTCATCAGAAACCATGCAGAAGAAGAGTAGAGTAATATATTTAAAGTGTTTAGAGGAAAAAAAGAAAAAACACTGACCAAGAATTCTGTGCCCTGTGAAATTGTGCTTCAAGAGTAAAGGGGAAATAAAGGCTTTCTAAGACAAAAGTTGAGGGAATCTGTTGCCAGTAGACCTACTTAACAAGAAATGTTGAAGTTCTTTAGAGAGAAGGAAAATGATATAGGTCCAGATATTTGCATCTACATAAAAAAAGGAAGAGTATCAAAAAAGAAGTCAGTGAAGGTAAAATAAAACATTTATTTTTCTTATTCTTAATTCACTTAACAGTTTGTTCAAAATAATAATAGCAACAATGTACAGTGTTTGACTATGTATGATTATGTGCACATATATGCATTGATGTATATTTATATATATATATACACACACACACACAAGCATACGTAGTTGAATATATGCTTATATATAAATGAAATGAATGACAGCAATGATACCAGGGTCATTAGGAATTAGAATTATTTTGTTATTATAAGGTACTCACACTGGCCACGAAGCAGTATAGTGTTACTTGAAAGTGGGCTTTGATTAGTTATACATGTATGTTGCAAACTCTAAGGCAACCACTGAAAATAAAGATATTAATGATATGCTAAGAAAGGAGAGGGAATTCAATTATATAAAATAATTAAACCCACAAAAGGCAGAAAAAGAGTGGAAGACAAAAATAGGAACAAAGAACAAGGGCCACAAGTAGAACACAGTAACAAATATGGTAGATATTAATCCAACTATATCAATAACAGCTTTGAATGTCAGTGGTTTAAATACACCAATTAAAACACAGAGATTGTCAAAGTGGATCTGAAATCTAGACCCAACTATATCTTGTCTACAAAAAAACCACTTTAAATTTAAAGATATATATAGATTAAAAGTAAATGGATGGAGAAAGATACACTATGCTAATACTAATCAAAAGAAGTACCAATATTAATTTCAGACAGAGCAGACTTGAAAGCAAGGACAGTTATCAGGGATAAAGAAGGGCATTACATAATGATAAAGGGGTGATTTTCCAAGAAGACAGCAATCATAGACATGTATGCTTCTAGCAACAGAGCTTCAAAATACATGAGGCAAAAACTAACAGAACTGCAAGAAGAAATAGATGCGTCTGCTCTTGTAGTTGAAGACTTTGACACCCTTCTATCAGGGATGTACAGATCTTGTAGACAGAAAATGAATGAGGACATAGCTGACCTCAACAACGTCATCAGTCAACTGTGTGTAATTGACATCTACAGACTACTTTATTCAACATCAGCAGAATAAATATTCTTTTTAAGTTTACATGGAGCATCCACCAAGATAGATCACATTCTGGGCCAGAAAATCACCTCAATAAATTAAAAAGGATAGAAATCATACGTCTGCTCTCAGATCACAATGGAATTAAAATTAATAATAGATAACTGGAAAATCAAATCAATTTACTTCTCTCTAACATCTAGAGTTACCCAGTATTAATATCTCCTTATCAAAATAGGATCCCAAGAACACACTTTTTTGTTTGTTTTTGGTGTGTTTTTTTTTTTTTTTTTTTGAAACAGAGTCTCATTCTGTCGCCCAGGCTGGAGTGCAGCGGCACAATCATAGCTTACTGCAGCCTCGAACTCCTGTATTCAAGGGATCCTCCTGCCTCAGCCTCCCAAGAGGCCAGGATTTAGGACTGCAGACATGCTCCACCATGCCTGGATAATTTTTTTAACTTTTTGTACAGGCGAGGTCTTCCTATGTTACCCAGGCTGGTCTCGAATTCCTAACCTCAAATGATCCTCCCGCCTCAGCCTCCCAAAGTGCTGGGATTACAGGCATGGAACACTGTGCCTAGTCCCCCCTCCCCCAAACACTTCCATTTTACTTTACTCTCCCCCAAACTCTTTCTCCATTTTCATACCACTGGGAATATTAATTCCAATTTTAAAACTGCAATCAGTCTTTATTTAGACAACACCATATTTGACTAAGCTTTTAAACTCACCATTGATTCTTATATGTTATTGTCTCCTGGATTAATTTTTCTTCATGCTAGAACACACCTTTCAAAGAAGGTTTGTAGGTGGCAAACTTTCTGTGTTTTGGGATGCTTAAAAATGTCTTGATTTTACCCCTACATTTGACTGATATTTTTGCCGAATATAGAATTTTAGATTCCGTCATTTTTCCTTTAATATTTGAACATAGTGCTCCATTATCTTCTTGCCTCCCGTACTACTAAGGAGATGTGTTGATCTGACTCTGGTTCATTTTAGATAATCTGCTTCTTCACTAGTCACTTTTGGAGCTTTTATCCTTGGTATTCTGAAATTTCTGTGCTATATGTTCTCACCCCTCCCCCCATCTTCTCGTATTTAGCAGGTCATTTAATTTTGAGGATTTAGGTCTTTGGTTCTGGAAAATTCTCAGACATCATTCCTTCACATATTGCTGTCTCCTTTTGGAAAGCCTGTGAGATGAATCTATCTTGCATGTCTCTGAGTTTTTCTCTTAAATTTTCATCTGCATGGAATTCTGGAAGAATTCCTTTCTGGACTTCCCACCTCATTAATTCACTCTTCATCTCTAACCATTTTTTTCTATTCAAAACCATCTCTTCGGTTGTTTTTAAATTTCAACAATTATAATTTTCACTTTTGAGATCTCTAATTTGTTCTTGTTATTCCCCATAACTACCAGTACTTGCACCATGGATATGATACTGCCCTTTATCACTCTGATACTGGGCCACCCAGGTTTTGTGGGTCTGGAAACTTCTATAATTTAAGTGTACCCTTTAAGAAAAAAAATACAACATTGTTTATGAAAATCAAGTTATTTAGGATGAGAAAATAAATCACAACAAATTTTAGGTGTCTTGAAGCTTCAGGTTCCTTTCTTCTGAGGTCACTTGAGGGAACTTACCAGAAATGCTTACCTAACAATTGGCTTCCCTCCTCAGCCAGGACACTGTCAACTCCCAGCACTCAGAGAGCCCAAACTTAGGAACATCCACATATACACATAGTCTTTCAGTCATTTCTGGAGTTTGATGTGACTGAGAGAATCTAGGGTATGTGTTCGATCTACTGTCTTGAAACCAGATATCTGGTTTTGGCCAAGGATTATAGAAATAAATTTTACCTCTCTTTTTCATCTATTATTTTGGTTCATCTCTTGTTGTAAGTTAATAGTTTAGGATCCTATTGTAGTTATATTTTTGTTATATACTATATTAAATCTTCTTTGAAATTAGGGAATACACACACATATATAGAAACAATGTGAGAAAAGAAATTGATCATATGTTTCTAAATAAATTTTAAGAAACACAGCAAAATTCAGAAATGCTTTAAAATATCATTTATGTTTAGACAAACCGCTTTGAGGAGATAAAAATATAATCTAGTATGTTGGTGTTTAGAAAGATACGTTTTTTTTTTGCTGTTTACTAATCCCCTGAGAATTTGTTTACTAATGCTGTTCTTTGACAACTTTGCACCCTGTAAAGTGGTAATACATAAGCAAATTAAAGTATGTTTATTGTTCAAAAATGCAAATCAGATATTAAAGGTTCAATAAATCAAATAACTTCATTCTTTAAAAGGCCAGTTTTTTCTTCGCAAAGGAGATAAATTCTTACTTTCTTCTCTTCAAGGTGAAAATTGCTACCCACAAAGTGCTTTTGTGCAAATTAGAGAAAGGGGCCCCTTCCTCAGCCAGACACCCAGCCCTGCCCTGGAGGACTCCCCTTCCTTGGGTAGCTGTCACCCAGCCCGAGAGAAGACGTGGAGTCTGGACACCAACAGCATCAGTGTCATCTGAGCTTGCTGGCAGTGCAGACTCTTCGGCTCCACCCAGACCTGCCGATCAGAGTCACACAAGATTCCAAGGTGATCACATGCATATTAAAGTTTGACACGTGTTCTGTGTTACTTTTAGACATGTAGAGTGAACACAGGGGAGAATGTAGCAAAATCTAATATGAGAAGTTCCAACTCCCTAAAGGACGGGGATTCTTAGGACAATTACTATTAAGAGTGCCTTGTGCTGAATAACAATAGCCTCATTCAGTAGACGAAGGTTTGGGGTTCACAGATGTTAACTCATGCTTAGCTTGTCATTATAAGTTTTAAAATACCAGGGTATAAAAGCGAAAAATAGGCCACCTAATCTGGAAGGAGATCATGCTTAACGTATGTCAGAAGTTGCCACTGTGCACGCACAGCACTTAGCAGGTAATTGCAGCCATTTACCCGTAATCTCTACCCCTCTTCACTGAGCCAGTGCTGAGAGCTGTCTAGACAACTTGTCACTAACACCTCCCCCAGGGCCTGCCAGGCTGTCTCTGCCTCCTTAAATGCCCAGGTACTGCAGGGTCGGGAGGGGTTTAGGCTATGAGGGGAATAGGACTAGCTGTGTTCTAGTTTACTGTGTTTCTCATAATAACTGTGGCTTGTTCATTCTGATTAGCCTCATGTGTTTTCTTCTAGCTCAGTGATAATTTGCACTTTCTTGGAACAACTGCCATGACTAGCGAACAACTCAGCACGCCTGCTGGTCACTCTTCCAAATGCGTTAGCAAAGTGCGGGTGCTCGCTTGTCTGCAGTTCCTGGAAAAGATCTTGCAATTACTCACCCTTCTGTTTGTTTTCCAGTGCTGGGGGTTTAGTACTTGAGCGGTATTTTTTTTTGCAGAGAAGCTTTAAAGCAATTTATTTAGATATCCAGCAATGACTGAGTCATTGCTTACTCAGCATTTCCTTGAAATCAACGTACATGTGGCCAGTAATGTGTTATATAGATTACCGCAACTCTTCTGCTCTTCTCCCAGAAGCTTAACCTGAAACCCTGTGTACGTCCACCTATCAGCGCTTGACATATATATTGAGATATTTTCTCAGTCAGTGTTCTCTCGGTTTAGTCTTTTGGTTATAGAACCAAAAGAAAATAGGAGCAAGACTGTCTTAGTAGTCCTTTTGGGCCGCTATAACAATACAGCATAGACTGGGTAGTTTATGAAGAAGAGAAATTTATTCCTCACAGTTTTGGAGGCTGGGAAGTCCAAGATGAGGTGCTGGCAGATTTGGTGTCTGATGAGGGCCACTTTCTGGTTCTTAGATGGCGCCTTCTCTCTGTGTGCTCACACGGTGGAAGGGCGAACAAGCTCCCTTGGGCCTACTTTATAAGGGCGCTAATCCCATTAATGAGGGCTCCAACCGCATGATCTAATCACCCTCCCAAAAGAGGGGATTATTCTCCTAACACCATCACCTTGGAGGTTAGGATTTCAACTTAATTTTGGGGGACACAAATATTCAGTCGTAACAGACTCCAAACTTCAAGAGTTAGGTAAAAGTAACAGACCTCTGGCTGCTGCAGGGTCACACTGACATCTAGAAGCCCAAAGTTCCACATCTGGAAGTCTTAACCCCTCTACCCCTGAAGTGGGCTAGGGGATCATCCGAAATGACCCAGGAAGTGAACCCCACTTTCTGTTTTTATTTATAGACCACCGCACCCCCCGTGTTACAAAGCCATACTCCCTTCCTTCTCTGGCCACACGCCAACCTGAACAGTGTTTCAGGACGGCTGGAGGGTGGTGTCTGTTCTCCGGGAGCGGCTCCTGATGCCAGGACCGCCTTCAGCGGCTGCAGGGCATCTACTGACCGGCTGAGCTCAGAACCAATTTGCGCTTCAGCTTTTCCCACCTGAGTGTACAGGGCACTAAGTCTAGCTTTGCTTTTTATGTAGATTGTCTCTCTTTTAACTGTCTGATGTGGCCCTGCTCTGTATTAATACATTACGTTGCTTGGAGGTAATTTTTATCCATTAAAAAAAAAAACTAGAGAATGTTCATTTTTCTTTTCTTTTCTTTCTTTTTTTTTTTTTTTTTTTTTTTTGAGATAGTGCTCCTCTGAGACTACTTTGCTAGTCAATTTTGTCAGTTCGCTGTTTGAAGGTGCCTCAGTCGCTGCCGGACCTCTTCTCCCCTCAGTCAACTCAACGTCCAAGACTGAATCCACCCTCTCTGCTTTCGGAGCGCAGCCCCTCCGACCCCCATCTCCGGGCTGCGGGACTCTGCTGTCTGCCGGGCTAGGAGACCTTTGTGTCTTCTTACTTTCTCTGTTCACCGAGAAACGTCATTTTGTTTTTCAGATTTCCTCTCAGATTTTTCTGATCCTGCCCATTTTCGTGGTTACCGCCGTCTGGATCTCGTCCCTTCACACACGTACTCATTGCCATTGTTGTCCCCAACCATATCATGGGCTTGACGGTTCTGTCCTCCCTCCACAAACACTAACTGTCGCAGTGTGCGGAGCCCTTCTCCTCGGAACCCATCCTCTGCACCCTGAGCAGACCAGGCTTCCTGGCACGTGCCGGGCGTCGCCTGTCCCCAGCGTGCTTCTTTCCTCCACGCAGAGGAGCGATTTCTAGTCGGCACGGTCACTCAGGTAAGGATTTCCTCCTACCCATTTTTCTCATGCACACCCCTTCTGGAACTCTATAGTCGGAGGTTGACATCTATCTTGGACCATTAATTTTCTTACTGTTTATCTCCTACTTTCTGGTTTTTAAATCTTTTTGCTCTATTTTCTGAGAAAATGGTCTTCACTGCAGGGTGGGCTGACAGGGTCATTTTTATTGTAGAACTTCCAGAGTCAGTATTTTTAGGTCTTTTGCCTTGAGCTGATCATCTTCGCCAGAGAAGAATCTTCCAAGCTCCCACCTGGAGATAATAGGCCTGGCTGTTAGTTCTCTGGGAAGTCTTTGAAGGTGCAGACATCAATTACATTAACTTTCCATCATCCGTCTTGTTCTCCATCATTTCCAGACTCATCTGTGCTTGTGCGACACTGTTTTACTATCTCCAGAGAATAACCCTCCAGTCTTCTGCCAAAGTAGGGGAGGCCATATGAGTAGGGTTGCCAGACTTAGTGAATGAAAATACAGGCACCCAGTTACATTTAAATTTCAGATAAACGACTAATTTTTTAATGTAAGCATGCCTGATGCAATATTTGGGACATACTTATACTAAAAAACTATTCATTGCTTATCTGAAGTTCGATTTTAACTGGGCATCCTGTATTATCTGTTAACCCTACATCCGGGATCAAACTGCTTCGCAAGTAGACTTTGAACCAATCTTCATGTTTTCCGCTCCATTTTGACCCCTATAAGAGGTACCTGAATCTGCTAAGATCTGAACCTCTGGGCAATGAGAATCAAGCCGCTTTCCGGCTCTCCTTGTAGCTGACTTGGGACACGGCTTCCCCGGGTCTGCTAAGTCAGTTACCACCTGCCCATCTGCTTCCCAGCTTCCAGAGTTGCATGGCTGTCTGTTTATCTCCTACAGAGCTACAGATCTTTACAGGCTTAAGGCTTTAGTTTCTGTTTTGTTTGTTTTGCTTTAGTTTTGACTTTAGTTTCTTTTGTTCAGGATAGTATTTTTATCTGTCGTTTAAAGCAGCTTAATCGAGGTATTACACTTCTACTGTACAACTTGTGCTACTTGACAAACGTATACGGTGGGGCAGCCCACCGTAATCCATACACAGAATATCTCCACCCCCTCCAAAACTTTCCTTCTGCTGCTTTGTACTCATTTTCCTCCTCCAGTTGCTGGCCTCTGGCAACCACTGATCTACTTTCTGTCATTTTAGTTTGGATTTTTATAAAATTTCATAAACGGGACCATAAAGTATGTCTGGCTGCTGTCACTTAACACAATGCTTTTGAGATTCATCAGCTTTTGGCATGTATCAGTAGTTTGCTCCCTCTGTTGCTTAGTGATATTCCATTGTATGGATATTTCTTTATCGATTTACCAGGTGAAGAACATTTGCGTTGTTTCCAGTTTGAGGCTCACAGCCCGGGGCACAGGTTCACTGAAAGATTGAGACTTCACCATAAATCTCTAGTACAGGTCCCCTCCCTGCACACCTTACTACCACATCAATAGGGCTCTTGGGCAAGAACAGGAAAGTACAACTAAAAGAACTGCAAGCCTCAGAATTTATTTGAGTTGTCTCCAGGAAAACATAAAGACAACACTGTTAACGAAAGACTAATCAGATCTGCGGGGGCAAAAGGAGAGCTTTATTTTCTAAAAGCAATTTGCAGTTTGGGGAGATGCAGCCTTTGCCTAAAAGGAAAGTGTGCTCTGAGGAGGGGTCGGGAAGTAGGAGATTATAAAGGCAGAAAGCTCAGGGCAGGGGAGTTGGGAGTGAGGAAGAGTCGGGACAGGATGACCTCTAAGCCCCACATCAGCAGTCTCGAGTAATGGCTGGTGCCAGGTGGCCTGTTGGTGACCATTTGGGGAATTTCCGGGTGCAACTATCTAGGCACCAACAGCGGGAACTGGTTTGGCTTGATTATAAAAAAAGAGGTCCTGTGACACTTTTCTAACATTTTTCTGGGGACACAGAGTATGTGTCTGCTCCCTGACTCAGCCGTGGTCACCTGGTTCTGTTTTAACTTTGCACATCTCCGTTAGCCGTGAGGAGTCCATTGTGTCTGTGAGCCAGGGCACACTTTAACAACAGGAGAAAAAAGACGAGGACACCAGAGGAAATTTTAAACTGTAACACCCATAGCTGCAGCAAACGGCTTGCCTCCTAGCCAGAGAACAACCTCACACTAAAGGGTATTTACCTCAGTTCTGTTTGCCAGGTACAACACGTCTCGCCTCAACAAAAAATCATAGACATACTGAAAGGCAAAAACAACATGGCTTGATGAGACACAGCAAGTATGAAAACCAGACTCAGATATGGCTCAGATTTTGGAATTATCAGACCAGGAATTTAAAATAACTGTGAATAACACGCTAAGGGCTCTAACAGGAAAAGTGGACACTATGAAAGAACAGACTAGCAATAAAGCAGAGAGATTGAAATTCTGATAAAGAATCAAAGGAAATGCTACAAATCAAAAACACTCTAATAGGAATTTAAAAAAAACGTTTTTGATGGGCTCATCAGTGGCTTGGAAATGGCCAAGGAAAGAATCAATGAGCGTGAAGACATATCAATAGAAGCTTCTCAAACTGAAAACAAAGAGAAAAAAGAATGAAAGAAACAGAACAGAATATGCAAAGACTGTGGGACAATTTAAAAAGATGTAACATACTTATAAAGGGAACACCAAAGGAGAAGAAAGGAAGAAATATTTGAAGTAATAATGCCTGTAATTTTTTAAATTAATGATAAATATCAAACCACAGATCCAAGAAACTCATCATATATGTGTATATGTGTGTGTATACATACACACACATATATTTAGGCATGTCATATTTAAACTGCAGAAAAATCAAAGACAAAGGGAAAATATCAAAAGAAGTCAGAAGAAATAAAACATCTTATCTACAAAAGCACAAGGATAAATATTATATCAGACTTCTCATAAACCATGCAATCAAGCAAGAAAAACCTGCCAACTTAGAATTCTGTACCCAGCAAAATTACCCTTCAAAAATTCTTTAGAGGCCAGGCATGGTGGCTTACACTTGTAATACCAGCACTTTGGGAGGCTGAGGTGGGAGGGTCACTTGAGGTCAGGAGTTCACGAGCAGCCTGGGCAACACAGCGAGACCCCATCTCTACAAAAAATAAAAAAAAATAAAAATAGCTGGATGCAGTGGCATGTGTTTGCAGTCCCAGCTACTTGGGAAGCTGAAGCAGGAGGATCGCTTGAGCCCAGGAGATGGAGGCAACAGTGAGCTATGATAACTCCACTGCACTCTAGCCTGGGAAACAGAGTGAGACCCTGTCTATAAAACAAACAAACAAGAACAAAAAAGTTCTTTAGAGAGAAGAAAAATGATACAGGTCCAAAACTTGGATCTTTATCAAAAAAGAAGAAAGAGAAGAAATAAATGAAAGCGCGTCTCAGTTCCCTACCCTAAGGTCCCGGTGCCACGCCCAGAACCCAGTTCCCCATCTGTATCTATGCCGAATAATATGAACATGGAACATGAGGGAGTATTGACTGTAAAAAGAGTAGATTTGCGTTCTCGACCCACAGCTGCAAACTGCAATGGTCATAGTGAGCTCTCTGACTCATGGAAAGGAAGAATCTAGAGCAAAAGACCTGGCAACCTGCAAATGAGAAATGGAAATATGGTAAAAGCTATCTTCCCCTCAGCTCTATAGACGTAAATAATGTACTTCATTGTGTCTTATGCAAGGGAACATTTTCATTATGGTGTCAGCATGCCAGTTAAGGTCTGTCATCATTTTGGATCCAATCATTCAGAGTTTAAAGAAAAAGGAGTTGAATTATTTTAAGTATAGACATTATGAGCTATTTAAGAGCTGAAAATGATTACAGTTTTTCAAACTAGAAATGAAAAGGTATTGAAGCACCTACAGGTTTTAATTTCTAGTAAGGTAAATATTGATTACTGTAACCCACACAGACAAAAAGCTTTTGGGGTCCCACCCCCTTTCTTTTTAAGAGAGCAAAGGGTTCTTGAGACTAAAAAGTAAGAAAACCACTGTGACTTATCCTCAGCCGTGATTGGCCTGTGTCTTACTATGACCTCACAAGGAACCATTGTTAGAGAATTCCAAGCACCTATATAAGTCCCTGGCCAGCTTAAGTTTTTGGTCCTTTTAACTCAGAAAGTTGATTTTTGGTTACCTGAGGGGCTTTGATCACTCTCAGCTTTTTTCTCTTTGGTTTTTGGTCTGTTTTGTTAGTTTTTCTTTATTTTTTTCTTTTTCTGATTTGTCTTTTCTTTTTTATCATTTTTCTTTTTTCATTTTTTTATTCTTTGATTTTTATTTTTCTCGCCTCTTTTATCTTACTTTTTCTTTATATTCCTTTTCTCCTTTAAAAAATTTATTATCATATTTTTATTTTTTATTTATATATGATAGTATTTTTAGTTAGTATTGTTAGTAGTGTTAGTATTTTTAGTTAGCGTCATTAGTAATTTCAGTGTACTTAGCAGGTCGTGTGCTCTAGGGCCTTTTGCCATCTCTGCTGACCAGGAGACCATATAGACAACTACCAGCTCCTCAAGACCCTTGGTCAGGGCAGCCTTGCCAAAGTGACATTGGCCCAGCACACCCTGACTGGGACAGAGGTGGCTGTGAAGGTCATTAATGAAAGTGAGCAGAACTCCTCCAAACTCCAGAGACAACCCTCAAAGTCCAGAGCATGATAGCCTTGAATCACCCCAACATGGTAAACTATCGAATGAGAAAACACTGCCTGGTCGCGGAGTGTGCTAGTCGGGGAGGAGTCTCCTATTACTGGAACACGGCTGTATGAAAGCGGAAGTGTCCCGAGGCGAATTCTGCCAGATGGTGTCTGCTGGGCAGTACTGCCACCAGAAGGGAGTAGCCCGCAGAGACCTGAAGCCAGAGAGCCTACTTTTGGATGCCAGCCTGAACATCAGGGTTGCAGACTTTGGCTTCAACAACAAGCTCCCCTTTGGAAACGAGCTAGACACTTTCTGTGCGGGTCCCCTATGTGCAGCCCTGGAACTCTTCCAGGACCAAAAGTATGACAGCCCATGGTGAATGTGGAGAGCCTGGGAGTCAACCTCTATCTGATGTCACCGGGTCCCTGACTTTCAATGGAGAGAACTTCAGGGTGCTGCAGCAGTGGATACTGTATTAGGGTTCTCTAGAGAAACAGAACCAGAAGGATATATATATATAGGTATACAAGAGGAGATTTATTATGGGAACTGGCTCACGCAATTACTGAGGCTGAGAAGTCCCACTGTCTGCTGTTCGCATGCTGGAGAACCAGGTAAGCCAGCCGTCTAATTCAGTCCACGTTCAAAAGCCCGAGAGACGGGAGCAGTGGTGTAACTCCCGGCCCAATGCCAAAGGCCTGAGAACTGGGGGGTGGGAGGGGTTGGTGAAGTCCCAGAGTCCAAGGCTGAAAAACTAGGAGCTCTGATGCTCCAGGGCAGAAGAGGGATGTCACAGCTCAGGAGACGGAGGGGATCGCCATTCCTCTGCCTTTTTGCCCTATTCAGGCCCTCACGGGATTGGATGAGGCTCTATTTCTGGCTTGCAATTTGTGTGTGGAGGGGATGATGTCTTTATTTTGGGTAGTTAGTTACCTCTTAGAGTAAGTACGATATATTAACAATGTAAATAAGGCAATACTACTTTCTTCTCTTTCTCCAGGAGGGGCTAATGGCTTCTCATTCTCCTTCCATTTCCCCTCTCTTTGCGGATGATGTCACTGCTAACACTCTCCATGACAGAGCTGTGTACAAGTCACTCTAGTGCACCCACCCTGGGCTGCTGGCTCATGTCTTTCCGCCCAGGGATCAGAAACTGTGGCTGATAGCCTCAGTTCTATCCTGTCAGACTGTCACCAGACATAGGAGACAGAGAGTACATTTAGGGTGGGACTTGAGCTTTTTCCAGAGTCAAACTGCTTGGGGGTGGGGGCTATGGGAGAGTTCTGGAAGGATCCTGGAGTGAGCATGTCTTCTAGGCTGAGGTGCAACCCTTCTTGCAAGGACTTTCTTCTTGAATATGTCTAGCACAGTGCCTGACACATAATAGTGCTCAATAAATAGCATTTTCCCTCTTTTTCCTGCAAGGGAGTTACAAAAAAAGAACTAGAGGGAAATTTTAGAAGAGAGAGACGACCATGCATGGCTGACGTGAGGATCAGAAACGTTTTGTAGATGAGGCTGATTTGAGCCAAGAAGGCCAATTTGAAGGCCAGGTTCATTGACTCATTCACCAGATGGTATAGTCTCCCCGGTATATTTCAGGTTTTACTATGGAAT
Source organism: Indri indri (assembly GCA_004363605.1). Classification (NCBI taxonomy): domain Eukaryota; kingdom Metazoa; phylum Chordata; class Mammalia; order Primates; family Indriidae; genus Indri; species Indri indri. Next base: position 6,349 of record RJWJ010015252.1, on the reverse strand, counting down.
GAGAAATAATGGCGACCAAACACAAACATGAGAGTTTACAATCTGGTGAGGCAGACAAATGTTCATCAGATAGTCACATAAATAAATACAAATTTACATGGAAAACAATGTTCAATAGAAAATGGTGAGATAAATTGTGCCATATTCTTTTTTTTAATATTATGTAGCTGTTGAAATTATTTCAAAGCATCATAAAACAATCACAATGACACTGGTTATTTAAAAAGTGAGATATAAAAACACAGAGTATAATTTCTATTTTATATAAACAAATGCATGCTTGCCTATGCATAAGAAGGTTGGTATACACCACATTGAACAGTGGTTTTCCCTGGTGCTGAGGTTAGGCAGCATAGAGCATGTTCTCATAAATGAATAATGTTTTGCCAGGAGGCAAGTAGATTTGCTTTTCCATTCTTTGAATTTACAATTAGATGCTTTGTTTGAGGAACTAAAGCTTAAAATGTTTTCCTTCTCTCCCTTTAGGTTGTTTCGTTTTGGTTTTGATGGAGCTGGGAGTAAGGTGAAGGTCCCCAAGGACCCTTCTTGATGAGTGGGTCTCGTGTGGTTCTGGTGAAGCCCTTGCATAGCAGGGCTGTGGCAGGTGTGACCCAGGGACACTAATTCCCTTTCAGTGCCTGCCTAAGCGGAGTCATGTTCCTCTGGCTGCTGTTTGTCTTGTTTCGGTTTTTATCTGCTGCATCTGAAGACGAAAACTTGTGTCCAAAGGGAAAGTTCTAGGAATGCTTCCGGGGATGATGATGGAGTCTGATTCCCAAGCGGGTGTTCCTGGGCATCTGATTAAACTCCTTTGTCAGCAGGGAAACCCGGATTGTATGGGTTGGTTCCCACCCTCCACAATCACTGCCCAGAATGAGTGTTCTGTTGTAAAGCTTTTCTCTCGGAAACTACTAGTGTATTATTACTTTTGTCAACTTTTTAAAAATTCTGTGTTTCTGGGTTTTTGTTTTTGAAGTTTTTATTTTTTAGGTAGCTGGGCTTTTGAGCTGAAAATCAAAAGTATTTATTATAAAGGTAACTGATGATATAACTATAAGGATAGAATAGAGCATATAATGTATTTGTTATGCAATGTGAAAATTCTGGAAGGTTTTCCTCTGATCTGTAAAATTTCCCCTCACAAAAAAGTTTTTTCTTCTTATGGTTGATAACATTTATTTTAAAGACCCACTGAGTCATTTAAAGTGAGATAGTTCTGTTGGACTGAGGATACCAGCGCACACAACCTGTATTTTATGCCATCTTGGACTTACCCTGCTTTGTGCTATAGAGATACCAAGGGTTGGTGAAGACAAGGATGTTTTTGCATTATGTTTTGAGAGATGCCAAAAAGACCTCCTGCTGCTTTCCTTATACCCAGAATAGATGGCAGGCAGCCACGTCTAGAATCTTACCAGGGTTCCTGACACCAACCTGGAGGATAGAGTAGAATGACCTGGTGGGGGAAGGACTCATCACTGCTGGGCCTGCGGGACGGGCTGGAAGGATGCTGGCTTCACCGCAGACTTTCCACAGCTGACCCTGGTTCTGCAGTGACAGCTCCTGTTGCACAGGGCTGTGAAATTATTTAGAAAGAGCAAGAATAATGCATGTTCATTTCACCTTGTTAATAGAAAAAACCCCAAACTCTGTAAAATAATTTAAAGAGATTTATTCTGAGCCCATATGTGTGACCATGGCCCAGGGGGCCACACCCAAGAAGTCTTGAACAAGCTGTCCAGAGGTGGTTGGGTTACAGTGTGGTTTTATACTTTTCAGGGAGACAGGAATTGTAGGTGGAATCATAAATCAATACATGGACGATATATATTGGTTTGTCTCAAAAAGGCAGGACATCTTGAAGAGGGAGTGCTTACAGGTTATAGGTGGGTTCAAAGATTCTTTGATTTGTAATTGGTTAAAGAAATCAATGTTTGTCTGAAACCTTGGAACGTTTTAAGATAAGGAAGTCTGTTAGTCAGAGACAAGCCACAATATACCTCTGTTAAGCAGTTGATGACCTGCAGCTGAGTTAAGCTTTGTCCTGCATGGCTTTAGGTCCTGTTAATAATTTAGTATCTTATTGTCCAAGGCATGTTTGATCTCCCTTCGCTTCATGGCCTGGAACTCAGTTTTGTGGTATTTCAGGGATCCCTTTGGCCAAGAGGGGGTCTGTTCAGTCGGCTGGGGGGCTTCAGGACCTGCTTGAAACTGGTTGACAATTTCTAGGATTTCCTGTTTGTCTTTACAGATTAATTTATCAAATATAATCTATTTGATCTTTCTCTTCCCTTACCTGCCAATCATTGCTCTTTTTAGGGATAATTGCGGAAAAGAGCCTACAATTTTCTACCAGTCCGTTTGTTACAATTCCATTCTGTTATTTTGTGAAACTGTGGGTCTTCCCACCTCGCAACCACCACCCCTTCCCTTTCTCAGTTCTTGTTCTGCTTCTTGCAAGTTATGTGAACACGTTGGTGAAGGAGCGGTTGAGCCATTTTGGTGAAATGAATTTCCACTGACCCATGTGCCAAGAGTGCACATTCAGGGACCCCGAACGTAGGTGGATGATAAACTATGCACAGTGTTAGAGAAAGTCTAGCTGTTCACTGCTACACCTCCATGAACTGACCAATGAACGTGAGCCTCTCCTTGGCCTTTCTGGTGTCTGGTGCCCCTGAGTCGCAGTCCCCTGACAGGAAGGGGTGTGCTAAGGTCACCGTGCGCAGGAGGGAGAGGCAGATGGCTTTCCATAGAGAACAGATCACAAGCCTCCTTTCTTATGTCCCTGCCTCCTGCGATTGTCGTGTGAGAGACTTGCCGTCCTGCCTCAGGAAGGAGTGTCAGCAAGCTCTGGCAAACATCTGGCTTCTTGTACTTCCTATGTACCTACCCCACAGTTACAGATCTCAAAAAAATTGAGCATTTATCAAAAATGCTCTTTTTGATAAATGCTTTCTCTTTTTTCTTTTTCTTTTTCTTTTCTTTTCTTTTTTTTTTTAAGGGACAGGCTCTCATTGTGTTTCCCAGGCTGGTCTCAAACTCCTGGGCTCAAGCCATCCTCCCTCCTTAGCTTCCTGAGTAGCTGGGGCTACAGGCGCATGCCTCTGCTTCTGGCCTGGCTTGCATTTTTTAAAGCGTTCCTTTTTAGTTTTGTTCAGTGTTTTTAGTTACAAAGGAATGGTTGAACGTTGCTTGGCTACTCCACAGATACACAGCATGGCAGTTCCTTTTGGATACCTCATCCCCTTGTAAGCTGGCAGCTCTGGTGGATGCTTCTCAAATCTGTTTTCTTTTCCTCAGTCAAAAGAGAGGAATTGCTGACGTACTGCATGCCAGAGCAGCTGAAGCAAATCTCTTTCCAGTTTGAGCAGCGCAGATAAGGAATTGCCAGAGTGATGCGTGATGAATTTTGTTCCCTTGACGCTGGGTCCACCTAACAGGTGTGCTGAGTGCTGCCTTCTCTCTGCCCTCCAGTGGCAGGCAGGGACTAGCAGGGTCCCCTCTGCTCTGCCTGCCTCTGTCGAAAAACCTGTGTAGGGGCCAGTGTCAGCTGTGTGCAGCCGCCAAGCGTCAGGAGTACGAAAGGTCACTCAGTGGCCAAGGAGCCACAAGCATTTCTGGTAGTTTATTGTAGGGCACAGTAACCTTCCTACAACTCGAGCAACAGGTTCCTAAACAAGTTCTAATTAGAACTACTTGCCTACATTATCAAGCTAGCCGTGAAAGAAATGGTTTACCTGTTTATGAAGGTGCCATGATTTATGTTTTTTGGTGAAAATTTTAAATGATTACTTAATTGTTAAGTACCATAGGAAGGGTGAAACACAAATGACCAAATATTTGCAATTATATGCATGACACATGATGGATAAACTAGTAAGAAAATAATCAACTCCCTACTAGCAAAATGTCAAGAATAGGCAGTTAATAAAGGAAGTACCAAAGTTTAATAAAAATTTGAAAATATTTTAAGCATCACAAATATTATGAATAAATATGAAAGCATACATTTATAAGCATCAGATTGGCAGAGATGGAAAAATCTCGCAGTTCCCATGTCAGGGAGGAAATGGGAAAGTGCCTTCTCACTTGCTGTTGGCGGGAGCATCCACAGGGACGACGCTTGGGTGAAGCTGTGTGGCGACGTATGACGACAATTTAGAATGTGCACACTCATTTTCTGACACGTGCAGTTCCCACTGCTTAACTCATCCTGAGGTAACCAAACAAACCCCAAAGGAGGTCGGCCCGGATTGTTCAGTGCAGCGTCATTTACTTCACGTGCCGTTCACGGGAGAACTTACTCTGCTGCCCGTTCCCTTCCGGGTGGGACTCATTGGATTCGGGCTTATGTTTAGCCCCAGAGCAAGCCCCGGTGCCCTGCCAGTGACCGAGCCGACATTTCTTGTGTTCTGGGTGGAAATATCCCGCGGATGCTAGAGCAGGGCCCTGGCTTTTGGTGAGGAGCAGCCAATTTGCGTTTCCCTAAATAAACCATTAACGTCCAGCACGTGGCAGTGGTGGCAGCTCCACAGAGGAAGCGTCGCCCAGGTGGCTGCTGTCCCCAGGGCTCAGCGTGGCCGCCCTGAGCTCCACCTGCAGGCCCTGATCCAGGGCAGGGCTGGTCTCCCCCGCCCCGACTGGCACCAGCAGGGACTAGAGACTGGGATGACTTGGGGCTGCTGAGAAAGCAGCCGGGGTCCTCGTTTTTGTCCCTCCTCTGCCACCTTTGTCAGAGCTTCGAGTTCCAGGAACAGCAGCCTTGTCCCTCCACTCACTTTAGAAACGTGGTCCGGGGCTTATTGTCCATTTGGGAGATCCAAGCGCCTTCACAGCTGCGGGGTGTGCCCTGTCATGATTAATGGTGTCTCCACGTGCAGGGTCGTACGATGATCAGAGGGTGTGTAGGCAGCATACAGCAGTCGTGTTGTGGATTTTTTTCTAGAGGCAACATTTGGAATTAGAAACCTATTTACATACACTTTGCATTAATTTGCATATCAGCCTCTGATAACTAACTCCAGATACTCTTCTATGAATTCAGCTAATTAGTGCAGCTAACTACTATTGTAGCTCAACCCAGCATTAAGAGCATTACATACATAAAATACTGAATAGATTTGTGAAGTCATAATCATGATAATTGCAAAATCAGCTTAGGCCACTTACAAATGCAGCTGGCAATGTCTGCTCCTTAGCTCTGATTCCTTATGCTGAGGTGATATCTCAATTCACAAATTCCAGCGAAATTGTGCCTTTATAACAGTTGGCTGAGTTAACCCTCATGCCACCCCCTCCAAAAAAAAACGAAAAGGAAAAGGAACTTTTATTTACTATCTTTCATTTAATAGGCACTGAGCTAAGGCTGCACAGTTACTATTCCATGTTTATTCTATCATTTTATAAGAAATCTACAGAGTTATTGGTTTAAGAGAAGAACACACAGAAAAGGTCCTGTTGTGGATTTTGTAGATTATGTGAAGCCTGCCGCTAGTGTTTGCAGAGCAAGACCTGCATAAGTGCAGGCTGCAGCTCTGAGTTTACCTTTCCTCCTTTTCTCCTTCTTACCTGTTGTCCTGGAGAGACTAGACCTGCCTCACTGGAGCATTGAAAGTCCAGGGAGGGGGCAGCTCAGCCTTGTGTTGGTTCCCACTTGATGGGTTCCCCTGGGCATTGATACTGAAATTCCATGCTGACCACTGGTTTGTGCAGCTGACTTTCAGTAGCATTTGGGGACATTTTACACCCTTTAGAGATCAGGCAGGGGATAGGGGGAATCTCTTCTCAAATAGTCAAAGAGTCCTTGAAATTCATGCTACTCTTTGCAGTTACCTTGAAAAATCGACCTTAATAGATCTTAAGCAACTAAGTGTATGCCTTTTATTTTTGTTGCTGTTAACTCAGATATCCATTTATACAAGATTCCAGTTTAGGCCAGCATAATGTCCTCTTTCCCCTCAAATTTTGGGAGAATAAATTAGGAAGAGTCTGCCTATTCATTTATTTTAAGGATGGAGAAAAAATATTTTAATTTTAGCAGGGGCTGCTGCCATCTCCCTCATAACCCTCCCTCCCCCCAATCCACTATTAGTGTAGTTATTTGAAAATAAAGTCTAAGGAACAACAGTGTGGTCTCACAGGGCAGGAGGTCTCACAGGTCTCACTCTGCTGCCCAAGAGTTCGGGGCATGGTATATTAGTAAAAGAAGCTTGGGGCTTTGTTTCTGTTTGTTTGTTTTCCACACCGGGGCCTTGAATCCGCCTCTGCACTGGCACCGTCACGTCACAAAAGATGGACATCTTGAGTTCCGGGAGACCCAGGTTCTGGCTGGGCTCCGTGCCCGAGA